>VZRF01012499.1:1766061-1899644 GCA_013396875.1 Vireo altiloquus
TTCACCTCTCTTAGACATTCAAAACACAAACTCTGCCACCGTTCAGGCATTTTATAGAGGCCTGCAGAAAGCAACAGAGGTCTCTTGGACAAAATTGCTCTGGTGGTAGCTGAAACTGGGCTCAAGCCCAAGTCCAATAGCTGAGCTGCCATCTGAAACTGGAAAACGTTCGGGTTCGTGCCTGAATCTCAGCTCACTCTCTGCTCTCTGCAGTAGAAACCCTGAATCTGGACTGGACTGATGGGGAGTGAGAAGAAACTTCAATCTGTGGAAAAGTGTTGCTGTTTCAAATTGGGTTTTGAAAAGATTACTCACAAAACTGGAAAATATGGTAATTCTTGGCAAAAATGGACTGACTTGGAGGCTGGCAAGCCCTTCTTCATAGAAAAGTTTGCTAAAGAGTTGTGAACTGAAATACGGCAAAATATGATTTCAGAGCTACCAGGCTTTGCTCCCAGTCAACCTCCAGGCAGGCAGTGGGATTGAAGAGGCAGGTGAATAAACAAAAAGCCAGATGAATCCTCCTTGGAACTTGTAGTTTGCAGGAGATGATCAGTGAGACCTACCAAGTGCTTAGGTTTCAATAACCTGTTGCTCATCACCTGAAAATTATTCTGCCAGAGAACTTCCAAACACCTTTTTAATCTAAACACAATATTTTGGTGGAGTTCAACTTCAACTGTCAGAAAGTGAAGTCTCCCATCATTTTCCTGGAATAATGTTGCAGGACTGAAACCTATGTGACTTGTGTTTACATTAATAACTTAAGTCTTTTTTAGTATTTTTCTGTACTTTATTATGGGAAATTCCTTAAATACTGAGGTTTGCAAACTTTTAAAAATAGTATTTTTACACTGAAGGTAAATGGAGAGAAAAATCAAATGCCACCACTGGGTTAAGTCCGTATGAAATTCAGCACCAGTTTTCAGTATTTATACAGAATTCACATTCACTTTGTGTTTTTCCTTGAGGTGTTTGAGGTACAGTGAAACTGCTGTGAGGTTCTTATCACTTAGCGATCTGGTCTGGTTCCAGTTGAAAATTCTGCAGTACCTCTCGCTGGGAGGATTGGTTTAAAAGGAACAGAGATCTGCCAAAGAAATAAAGACTTCATTATTGACATCAATGCTATTTTTAATCTGGTTTCCTAAGGAAATGAGGCTTAGGCAATGGCAGTGTTTGTGAGTATGCATGTGTGTATATGTAGGTGTGTGTGACTGTGTCCTTCGCCCTCGTAAATTTTTCATCTCTTGGCTGATTATAACCAAGCCTGACAGATGGCTGAGTCTCCAAGTTAATAAGTTTCTTGCATGAAAATAGGTGATTGGATAGAAGAAAAAGACATTCATAGTGTGCATCCACTGAAAGGGCACAGCATGAGCCCAACTTTTATTAGAACTCAGAAAAACCCAATGGGAGAGGGAGGTGAGGCACATCCCCATAAGAAAATGGCATTTTTCTGGTTCCTCTGCACGTGGGAGGGTTTGGTGTGTAGTAAATAGATCAGACATGGCGTGGTTTAAATGTAATGATGATGCTTACAGCAAATAGTTATTATTTAGAGTATCTGAGAAGCCATGGTACCTCTGGGCTGCCCTCTAATGAGGTGTTCATTCTCAAGGCCAGAGCCATAGCAGGGAGCAGGTTAATAAATGTGACCGAGGCATGGCTCCAGGACTCTATAAACCTAATGAGTCGTGGGCACTCAAACTGTGCAGCCGCACTGCTGCTAATTGGCCAAGTGTGCCATCAACCATGCCCAAAAATGTTCTTAAGTGGCCAAGGGGTGAAAAGAGCACCAGAAACTCCTGTGAGTCCAGGAGGCAGCCTGGGGCAGCATTCCTGTGTGCAGAGTTCAGGAACACTTTCCCCAAAACCAAGGTCATTCCCTTGAGAGCCAAAGCAGCTCACTGGAGCTGAGGAACAAAACTAAGAAACAAAGAAAAGAATAAAGCATGACCTGGAGGAAAGGGGTTTGCTACTTTAGCTTATCAGACGAGGGAATTGCTGTCACATAGCTGTTGGAGAAGATGCTCAAAAAACATTGTGATGAGGAGAGTACTTGAAACCTTTCCAAAGAAAAATACAGATGGAGATCTGAAAAGCCAAGCCAGGGTTAGCTCTTAATTTTACTCTTTTTTGCTTGAAATTGAAAATTACGTATCTAGTGTCTTGGTAACAGTGATAACTGTTGGGGTGGGACTCTCCCTCTTGAACTCTAGGTGTCTGAAAGTTCAGTGTGTGTTCTGTATAAGACCATCAGTTCCTTTGAAACCCTCAAAGGACAAATCCTCTCACTTATCTCAGATGCATATTTTAAGACAGAAGCAATTGCCCTCTGGAGATCACCTTTCCACTGACCACAGAGGAAACCTAGAAAGCTGGCCTCCAACAGATGCCTGACTTTCAGATGAGTGGGATTTATTGAACCCTGAGAGCAGGAGTCAAGAATTCAGGGTGTTCTGTCCTTACCTCTACCTGACCTTGAACAAGCTGCTCAGAGGACTGAGAGTTCCCTGAGCAACTTTTCGCGTTGCTGCCAATGGCAGAACATTGTTAGTCCTGAGCAAATTTACAAGCAGAAGACTGACACAGGGTTGCTTTCCATCGTGCCTTGGAGAGCATCTTGGCATGGTCTCAAGAGAAGAAGAAAGCCCTCTACCACCAGCTCTGGAAAACTCATCCAGGGCTAGGGGTTTTTGGGGTGGGAGAAGGAGCTGTAAGACCTGACCATGTGCAACTTTCGCATCCTGTCCTGGGATACAATTGGAGCCCAAGGTTGGCCAAACATTTTGTCCACTGTGCAGATGCCCTTGTGAGCCCCAGTGCTCAGACCAAACTCTCCATCTCTGTGATTGCATGGAAGAGGTGGATTTGGACATGCTGAAGTGTAAAGTGTTTCCATCTTTCCTCTGCTCTTGGCTGGAGGGAACAAAAGCCACTTCGGTGCCAGCGCAGTTATTCACAGCCTGGTCTGCCTGGAGACAGAGCTGCAGACAGGCAAGCAGGCTCTTATTTCTGTTCATTAGGTTATCCCTTTTTCAAAGGAAGAAGCAAGAAGTGAAAACCAAAAATAATTTTTTTTTTTGACGTCCTATGTATTTGACTTTTCACTGTTCTCTTACAGCCAGACCAAATCCATGTAAATGCTGTCAGTGAGGAGTGATTCAGACCTGGAGACCCTTTGAAAAAGCCTTCTGATATCTCTTGGTTTTGTGTGTGCAAGACCCAGAGACAAATAAGAGGGCGTGTGGGTGGGTTTTCTGTTTTGTTTTTTTAGCATTATGGGGAGACTCACCAGATAGTCTCCCCTGTGGGGGTCACTCACCGAGTGTGTAGTATTTACTCTGAACCGCCAGCATCTCAGAAGTTGTCTTCCTGAATTTACATTCCCAGCTCAATCGTCTCCCACACAATAAAAGCCCCAGTGTTGGCTTCCCTTGAAGCCACTGCACAGCACTCCCGTCAAAAGGGAGCCCTCGGTCCTGACGCTTTTGTTTTTCTTCAGACCTGCCAATCACCCTGCTTGCCTTTGCCCAAAGTTTGTTGTCTTTGCAGCTGGTCCCAGCGTGAGCTACCAAAAGCCTGGCTGAGCCCGATGGGGGATTCTGTCAGCCCAAGCCCAGCACACGATCCTCCACCTCCCTGCCTCACAAAGGGCCTTTTCACCGGCCCGCCGCAGCCCCGAGATTGCATTTCATGTGTTACAATTAATCTGTATTTATTGCCACTTATCTTAAATGGCTAACAATATCAAGAGTTTAGAAAGTGCTTTTAATGTCAAACTGGGTCAATTAAAACTCTACTTAAAATATTTGCAAAACTCCTTGCCTGAAAGTTGCCCCCTCGGTCTGCTGTTAACCAAAATGGTTTAAATAAATACACGCAGCTTGAGGAGACTGACATTTGGTAAAATTCCTCTTGATATTTTAGTAAAATCCAGGATTAATTTCCTTACTCCTACGTTCACTTGTTTTTTTATTTAATAAAAGGAGAAAAATGAATAATACTTTAGATGGTTCTAAGTATTTGAAAAATTGAAACAATCAATTAAAAACCCTCAAGAGATAGACTCATAACTTTTAATGCCAGAAGAGACTGTTAGATTAATTGGTTTGGTCTCCTGGAATTTCATCTTGTTCTTTTGTGGACCCTCACACCATGTGTTTAACTCTGAACTTCAAACCATGGGCCACAAGTACTAATTTTTAACTCCTTCAGTATTGAGTGTGGGCATGAGAAATAAAGAACTAGAACATAAAATGGTAAAAAGTTAAATAATGAAAGAATAGCTTTTACATGTATAATTTGGGTTTTACTGAAGGCTGAAGATGGCTGGAGGAATCCATTTTTTCCTCTTGCTTGAACATTAATTTTAAAGCTCAGTTTGCAGGACAGGCCTAATAAATTGCATGAAATAAGTGCTGCTGTACTGCCCTTGGGGACTCAGGGCTCTCATGCAACTCACCCAAGGCTGCACTTTTGTTAGGGTGATGGCACACATGAGGTGGAGAAACCCCAGGAGGGACCCCCAGGTAGGACTTAGCTGGGTTGGATGCAGCAGATGCACAGATTAAGTGAGATCCCAGGCTGAGGGAATCAACTGCCTAAACTTTAGTTCACATGGAGCCACTTGGACTTAAACCTCTGATCCTCAAACACTTACTGTGAGGAGCAACATTAATGAAGCCTGGTTTCCTATGGATTTAGCCCATTTGCTTGGATTCCCAGCAGTCTAATAAGGGTTGAACTGTAGCTGAGTCATTTCTATTAATTAGGGCATTTGTATTATCTTTATGGGTCTCTGGTGTCCCTAAAAAGTCTCACTCTGCAACTTTTCTTTCCACGGGAGAGATCGGTGAGTCCCTGCACAGCCATCTGTATTCATAAAATACGTAAGGAAGGACTCTCTTGGAGGCAGCTGCTCTTCTGTCTAATAGATTTGAAATTTGCCCGTGGGTTCAGAATATTTCAAGGGAGATCATAAAAACAAAAACATAGACACAGAGAGACAGCGTGATCCTCTAAGCATCATGTTTTTTGGAAGCAAGGTTAAAATGAAATTGCCATATTTATGCAGTGTAAATATTGCACAACTTGAGGACACCAAATGGTTTCAATCATTTCTTTGGTAATTTCTTCCTGTAGAATATTTAATTAAACAAATCTGACTTTCTCTTTTTTTTTTTTTATTTTTATTGATTAGACATGGAAACACATCCAGAAGAATTTATTTTGTGTAAGAAATAACATTAAAAAAAACCCTATTTTTTCTTTTTTTTGATCCTTGCCATCCATAACGGGAGTGTGATTATGTCACTTTGGTGGAAAACAATTATTCTGCAATATCAGTGTTCTGATGAACACAAAGATACTGACTTGTGGATGTTTTTATATTAGTTGCTGTCCTATTTGTTATTCTTTTTGATTTTGTTCTTAATCTTAGTCACTATGTGAACAGGCCAAGAGATATCAGTGTCTAACTGCATCCCAAGAATGGCAAACAGCACAAAACTGGCAGCTTGCAAACAAGTCAGACTGAAATATGTTTGCAGAAACTTTTTTTTTCTCTTTTTTTTTTTTTCTGTAATGCTTGCAAGCAGGAGTGCTGTGAGTTTCCCACTACTGTTTTTCATCCCCAGGTTATCGTGTCCTGTCAGCCTGGTTTCAGACCTGTGTGACAGAGCCTTGTGTGGCCCTGAATCATTTATTTCTCCTCTTTGGGTCTGACAAAAAAAAAAATCTCACTTGAAAAGGTCAGGTTTGAGATCTGTTTGAAGCCCATTGCCTGTGGCAGTGTTGGCTGAGGTCTCTTATCCTGGACAAGGCTGCTGCCTTAGACTGACTTTTTGTTAAAATCTGTGATTTCCTCAAAAAGCCATTAAGGGCTGCATGTTAATATTGGGAGCTTTCTTGCACAGATCTGGATACCAAAGTGCCCTGGGCAGCTTTGGGGGAGGTCAGTGATGACAGGCTGGAAGTGTAACAGCAGGGAGGGGAGAGCTCTCAAACTTGGTGTAGTCAGGGAGGAAACTGGCTCCAGTTTCCATCAGAGCCACTAGCCTAGCTCCACACATCTCTGCTAGGAGCACTGCAACCCATAGGCTGGTTTCCCTGGAATTCTGATGGAAGGTGGAAGTTCCTGTGGTTATGTTCCTGCTTGGAAAAAGGTGGCTTTGGCAAGAGGAGGAAACTTCTGGTAATGTCGCCATTCAGGAAAATACTGTGATATAAACTCAAACTCACTCTTTCCTAGGTATTGGAAAAGGAGCTCATTCTCCAAGCATGTATCTGTAGGAAAACCCACTTTGCTGGTTCCACGGATCAGGAAAAAAAGACTTGGATTTTATTGCTATTTTCTACTAAAATTAAGTGTTTAGGATTCCCTGGCTAGGCAGGCTCTCGGCTCCTCATCTGCTCCCGTTGGATATGGAGGATGAAACAAGGAGGCTTTGCCAAAATTTGGCTGAAATGAAGGAGGTTCCTGACTGAGTCTCACCAGGGGGCCAGCAGGGAGGAGTCTGGGTACCAGTCCAGTATGGCACAGGTCTTGTATTAACGAAATACAAACACAGTTGTGTTCAAAATCTCTTCCCGCTGGGTGAGAAAGGGAAATGAACACAGGAAAATAAAATCTGAGTCTTAAAAGGGAAGGAGCTGTGCTAAGTGCAGTCTAGTTACAGCCTTGGATCACTGTAACTGTGGGAAAATGTGATGAGACAGTTTACCCAAGCACATTTGCTTTTTTCCTTCTTTGTTTTGGGTGGGTTCATTCTGTGCTGTTGTGTATAAGCAGGCAATGATGGATTGTCCCACAGTTCTGTGCACAGTATCGAAGAGTGCTGGATTTAATTGTCCTGCATTTATTGTGCAAAAGAAATGAGTTATGAGCCACTTTACAGCATCTCCAGTGAAAGTGATTATCAGCACTGCTCCTTGCCAGAGATATAACTCTGTCAAGCAGACTCCCTTCTCTCTTGGGCTCCTTGGAAAAAGCTCGTGAATTTACTGTCTCTTGCCAGTGAAAGCTCGGGGTAAAACACAAAACCAAAAGCTGCCAACAGCTATATATTCAGTTCAGATGTTGTAGGAATTTCTTACTCCATTTTTTTTTTCCTTCTTTTCCCCTGGGTGGAAGATCAGTCAGGATTTCTAAAGCATGCAGCCGGAACAGCGCAGCAGAATGAGTTCTCAGTCAATTGCTCTTTTGGTAACGTAGGTGAACTGTGTGGCTGAGAGGACTTGGCTGTTGGCTTCAGTGAGCTCTGTCTGGGGCTCGTGTGCATGTACAGCACACCTGGCTGTGATGCCAGGGAGGGAAACCCTTCATCCCTCTGCACCCAGCCGTATCCCACAGCTGTTCTCACACTGCTCCTCCCTGCACTGCACAGATAACCCCAGGAGCAGGTTTAAGCTGAGGCGGACGTATAAAAGGAATGTTACGAGCTCTGCCTCCCAGACATTGCACAATAACTCACGTGCAGAGGAGTGGGGAGTTTTGCTCTTTACCTCTTCTGTTGGATACTGCAGCATAATAAAGGACAGTGGGATGAATTTCAGGGACCGTATCGTTGCCTGTCAGAAAGATATTTGGGGGTGATGCTTCCCAGTGTTGCAGAACAGCTGCACTGGAGATTTTGTGCTGGGGTTTGTTTAGATCTGCAGAATTACTTTCAATACCTTCAGGAGAGCTGGTACATGCCATGTGCTTTGGGGACCTGTGGGTCCTGTCCCCTCTCTAGTAGGTTTTTTTGTGCTGCCATTCAAACAAGCACAAGATTCCTGTGTGTTCGCAGATATTTTTATGGCTGGGGTAACCCAGATAAACAAGTGAATCAGCACATGGATAGAGATAACAGTGTGTACTCAAGCTCTTACAAAAGCTGCCTTTTTGCACTCCTCCACATGAACAGATTTCACACGGTTTTATCAACAGGTCTACAACTGCCAGAAAATCTGTTCTTGAGAAGAGGAAAGAAAAGAGGAAAAAAAGCTGTAAAAAACCCTGGACTCTAATGGCACTACCAGGTAGCATGTGCAATTCATTTAACTATGAGTCTCCAAATGTGTTAGCTCATAGCTGTGGTAACACTCATGGCAGCAGTCCCTGGGCTGAAAACTGTCCTGCTAATTAATAACAGCAAGGAACAGAGGTTGTGTGGAGTGTCACAGCGACAGGTCATGAATTAGGAGAGGAGCACTTGTGGTCACGTGCTCTGTAAACAGAGAGCCGTATTTGAAATTATTCCCTGTGTAAGTATGATCGTGTATTTTGGATAATCAGGGCTCAGACTAGTGATGATTCCATGATTTCTTCCACTCTGTCATTCAAGTGACTTGCAGTCCTTTTTAAGTCAGATGGATACCAGCTGTAACAGAGAAAATTCAGCAAAGAGGACTTGGAAGGTTACCTTTTGTTTTGTGCACTGAAAATATTGTCCAAACTTTTAAAAAGTTGCTGGGAAAAGTTGTGGGGTTAAGTGGCAGGATGGGCCTTCCATGGTTTGGAAAGTCCCGAGTGGCCACTCGTCCATGAAAGGACCAGAGTCTCCTGGGAAGAGCTGGAAGACAACCTTGTGACAAGATGGTCCTTCATTCCAGAATGCCAATCCATGGTGTCTTTTTGTGGGAATATAAGGGACAGGTTCCCCAGGGGAAAAAAGAAACTCACAATAACAGAATTAACTAGGTTGGAAAAGACCTTTGAGATCCTCGAGTCCGAGCTATGACCTAACAGCACCTTGTCAACCAGACCTAACACTGAGTGCCACATCCAGTCTTTCCTTAAAGTCACCTTCCAGAGACGGTGACTCCACCACCTGCCTGGGCAGCCCATCCCAGTGCCCAGCATAACACAGTAGTATCAGTATTTTATGCCATGAGACTTAATACTTTTTCCTTTGCTATTAGCTATTTGCCTGGTGGTGGCTAGATTCATTTGGGATGTGGGAAACAGAAGTTCATGTCCATTTCTGATTCCTGGGTTAAGACATGGAATTGTTTTTGCCTTGCTTTTGGGGTAGTTTCTGCAGGAGGACAGTGATGGCTGGAGCATGCCCAGGAAGAGTTAATCCAGAAGCATTCTCTGATAGCAGGTTACCTTGCATTACCTACTGCAGCAAATTTAATTGGAAGACTTTGCTGTTAGGATACAGTACATGCAGATCTCCATGTACCCAAAAGACAGGAGGGCTTTTGGCTACAAGGGCCAGATCTCCACGTACCCAAAATCTTGAGACAGTTTGGCTCTTTGGACAAATAGATGTTAAGTGCTCCATAACCAGAGCCTGTGCTGAGGGCTGGATTTTCAAAAGGCCTGAGCCCTTAGACAGTGCCATGTTTTGAAAACCTGGCTGAGTTTCAGTGCAAGCCTGGCTTTAGAGACCTTTTATATGTTCGTTGAGCACAAAGGGACAGTCTGTCTTGTAAGTTCATGCCTTCATTAGGAGGAACTGAATCCTATTGATTTCCATGTGCATTTTGGCAGGATCAGACCTCTTCAGCGTGTGACCTGTCAGCACTACACTTAAAAGCTCTGCCATGGCAACCAGGGCAGCAATGGGACAGCAGGGGAATGGGAAATGGCACAAGGTGGAGAAGGGACATCCTCTTCTTATTGATGGGAGACTTCCCCATAATAGAGAAGGGGGTGGGGGGAAGCTTGATAAGTCAAGTGGCTTGATTGGTAAGCCAGTCAATCTAAAGTAAACACAATGCTGTATGTGTCCCTTTTGCCAGTGAGATCATCTGTTTCTTTGTCAGGGAAGAAAATGTGCTTCCCTTCCAAGTCCAGGGCTACTCAGGCAATTTACATGAACAAATAAAGATGAGGTTTAGCAGCACTATATAAATAAAATACAGCTCTAAGTGGCCACCAAAGAACTGAGCTGCTCGAATGGAAGAGCACTGGGCCGTGAGCCAGGGGGCTGCTGTTTGCCATGGCTGCTTACAGTTCCCCATCCAAGCATTGCTCAGATGCTTCTTGCTGCAGTGAAGTTTATGGGTGTAGCAAAACATGCTCTGGGAGATAAAGAAGCTATGCTACACATGAACAGCCGAGCAGAGAATGTAACATCAATCTGTGCCTTAACCATGGGCTGTACAGGGAGTAGTTGGGCTCTTGCTAGAGCAAGAGAGTGTGTAAGGGTGTGGAAGGGTGTGTAAAAGTGTGTAAGGGTGTGCAAGGGGATGTGTGTGTAAGAGAATTTAAACAAAACAGACACTTAGATTGTATGTATAGGATTTGGCTGTGTACATAAGCTGGAATGAACCTGAGCTGCACCAAGCTGCTTATTTATAAGTATTATTAAACCAACAGAAACCTTCCAGAAGTTGAGTTACCATAATATAAATATAACTGATGTGCAAGATGCAGGTTATAACTTCCATGCAGGGCAAAAGTTTGATAGGACTGTCAGTGGGAAAGTCAGTGTGATGCTGGAAAGGCCAGTGCTTTGCATCTGGATGCATTTGGCCTCTGGTTTCACATCTGCTGTCCTCAGGCACTGCATAAATGCACATCCAAGTGATAGTTACCCTGGGCTGTGGCTCAGCAGGTGGGATGCAGTTGTTCCGTGCCGTTATTGGAAATATTTTTTTTATCAGCTCATTGTTTTAAATGCTAAGACCTGAATATTCATGGTAGCTGACTCCAGGTACTTGAGCAAAGTAATTATATTAGTTTGTATTAGTTATTCAGACATTACAGTATTTCTCCTGAATATGTCAGGTGGGAAGTAAACCTCTCCAGAGGAAACTACAGCTCTCTTAGGAGATTGGCCTCACTCTCACAGCATCTGTCTCTGCATTGACTTTAATGGAGCCTTAGGTAAAGTGCTGTGGTTAAATACCTGAAGTTAGGCAAAATCTGGGCTGGGAATTGGTACACCCCACAGACCTTATGAGGGGAACAAACCAGCATAATTTTTCCTAGTTGACAGATAAGAGACTCAACTAATATGCCCAAAGCTAAGCAGAAAGTCTGTGGCAGATTTAGGAACTGATCGTGGGTGTTCTGAAGTCCAGTTATGGCCTTAACTGTTTCCATGCCATTGCTGCTGCTCACAGCTGAGGCTTTGCACCCCATCCAAACAAAACACATATTTCTAACATACTGTTATTTCTCTCTGTGTGTATATATCTACATAAAAATTAAGATACACCTGCATTTCCTAATGCTACAGTTACCAGGTGTTTTTGAAGTGTACAATTTCTCACAAAAAAAAAAAAAAAAAAAGGCTGTTTGGGCCAACCCAGCTTTGGCTGGTGTTGGCTTGGAAATAAATCCGCTGAGAATTACCATATCCAAACATTTCACCTGGCACAGGAAGCCCCTGAGCTGCAAAAGGCTGAGGGCTGGGAGGGTATCAGGGGAAAAGATCCCTGCCAAGCTGCCCTGGTGTTTGTCTGGTGGGCTCAGCCTGTTCCTGATGGATCCTTCCCATGTACCCAACATCAGCTAAAAGCTGATGACACAACTTAGCCCAGAAAGAGCTTGGGTGGGCTCTTGCTGTGTATCAATGAACCCAAACTTCCATTCAGCTTCCCAGTAACTGCAGTGCCATGAATACTCAAGAATCCAACACTGACGATCTCGTGGGATATTGTGATGCTGCTAAATTTAAAAGAATAAGGCTATTTTTAGCATGAACAGTTAACAGAGTTCCCACAAATCATGTTGAGAGGCATGGTTGTGATTATAGATCTGTAACGTGTTTGCTGTGATAAAAAACAGACCTGAGTCAGGTGATCTTGTTAGCACAATGTTTGTACACTTGGGTAATAGATGCAGCTGTGGCAAAAAAAAAAAGATTTAAAAAAAAATCAGCTGTTCTATTTTAGTAGCAATTACTCATTTATAAACTGTAGCAGAGGAGTAGCTAAAATCAGAGGCAAGACCTGCAATTCTGGATTTTGGGAGGGACTATGAAATGGGAAACATCCCACTCCCAGGACAGATGTCCTTTCCCCTTTTGCTGATTCTCCCCAACACCTGCTGCACTTTAGACACATGCTTACCTTCAACTTGGCTTCGTTTTGACATAAACATTGCTTAAAGTTTAAAATATGCTCGTGGGCTTTGCTGGATAAGACGGATCATGGAATCACAGGGTGGTTTAGGTTGAAAGGGACCTTGAACATCATCTTGTCCCAAGCTCCCCTACCATGGGCAGGGACACCTCTCAATAGACCAGGTTGCTCAGAGCCCCACCTAACCTGGATCCCATTCCTTCCAGATGTGGACGTAGACGTGTGCCTAAAACTTCCTTAAATTGCAATTTTAAATGGTTTCTTTTAAGATTGGTGAGAGAACTGCTGCTATCAGACTTGCTGATCTTGATTTTCTAAGAGGCTGAGTGTGCTGGAAGCTTAGCCCCTTCTCAGCCTGGTCACCCTAGTAGATATTTCACATTTATGATGTGTGTTATTGCCAGGGACCAGGTTCTGAGCCAGTACCTGTGCTGTTGGCTCTCTGGGGCAGCTTGGTGGGAGCCTGTATTGGCCCAGGGAATGCTCACAGGGTTCCCCACAGCCATGGATCATGGCACTCCTCATGGCATTGGTTTCCAGCTCAATTTGTTCTGGTTCCATTTCTCTCCAGTCAGCTGTTTCTGCACCTTTACATGTGTCTGAGCTAACTAAGGAGATTGGGAGCCCTGTGGTATTTTGAGTTTGGGAAACATGGAGAAAAATGACATGAAAAAAACCCATTCTCATTACTTAGCTCACCTGTCCAGTCCCCAGTAGGTTTAAGGATTTACAAGGAGCTCTCCCAGGAACAGACATCCTGGTTTTTATGGAGCTGAGTTCAGCATTTTGTGAGATCAGACTGGGAGCACTAAGTCCTGAATTTGTTTCAGATACTAAATTTAAAGTCTAATGGGGAACTTGGGAGTTTTTGGTTATTTTATTTTTTTTCTTCTGAAACAAAATTTTTTTGCAAACTGAAAACAAGACCTGATGCATAAAATTTCAGGTAATAATTTTCTCTAGGAAAATTTCATTTGTGTAAAATTAAAATTATTTATTGGTAAAAAATGCATTTTGTGAAGGAAGTTCAGTTAAAAGCTTTACATTCCTTTACTGGAATACCAACATGAGCAGGTCTAGTTTATAATATAATGATGACTTCCAGTTCAGTACGTGCTGCATCCTCCAATTGCAGGGCTTTCTTTCATCAGCTCCCTTTGTCAGTGGCCTGGAGAGGTGCACTGGAAGCATCTAAAAGCCCTCTGGGATGAAACCTGGCAGCTTTGCATCCCACCTTGCAACCAGAGGCTGCAAGCCAAGCTCCACCTGAGCTGAAGAGGGTGCTGGTCCTCCAGCAGCACCTGCCCGGCCGTGGAGAGGCAGTGGTGGGACTTGGAGTGAAAGGAGATGGGTGGAACTGGGTGGACCAACAGCAAAGTGGCCTGGGAAGAGGCAGAGCTCCATGGAGCTGTGATGTTTCATTCATGATGCTCTGGCCCCTCGCCATCAGGCAGTGGTGTGGTGCCAGGGGGATACAGCAGGGGCCACGCAGCTTCCATCTGCTGAGACAGAACATGAGAATGCACAGTGGAGCCAGCCTCTCCCCCTTCCCAGTTCTTCTTCCAGAAAATGGCTAATGTAAATAAATTGTCTGTTCACGTGTGTTTTGGCATCTGAATGGGAACACTTGTCTGTGTGCCCCCACCAGCCCCTCTCCCTCCCTCCCATGGCGCTTTTTCTAAATGAGCTTTTCTTGCTCAGTTTCAGCTCAAGCCGGACTTATTCCATTGGCATTTCCCTCCTGGACTGATAACGAGCCGAAGGAGCAGGCTGTAAAACTGGTGACATAGACCAGCCCCAGTGGTGTCCAGGAGCTAAAAGGTCCCCAAGCCCTGTCTTGTGCAGCAGATAAACACTGGGCAGGGACCCAGGGGCTGCCCCAAACCTGCATGTCGGGCTTTGCACACACCACACCACTCACCCTGGTCTCTGTAGGAGCTCAGACTTCTTAAAAACTCTTCCCTGGGTGCCAACAAAACCATGGCAGTATCCACGATGTTCCCTGGAGCACCAGGCTTGCAGGAAAACCCTTGAACGTGGCTGTACTTTAACATTACTGATAGTAAGTTACTGAAGGGGAAAATAACGTACATTTAATAAATAATTTCATTAATGATAATGCAAACAGGTGATTGCAGGAAAAAATAGTCATACAAATTCATTTTGACCGGGTCACTCCAACTTCAGGTTGTTTTGCACAAACAAGGAGAAGAGAGGTGGTAGGTCACATGTTGCAAAATGTTTCAGATGCTTCCAGTTGGAAAAATAAATATTCAAGCAATTACAATGCCCCTTGTTAAAGGGGGAGATGGAAACATATTGTCATCCTCCTCACGATGTGCATTTCCTGTGCTGCAGGGTAATGAGCCACCCAGACATCCTTAATCCTGCTGGATTATTTGCGGCTGCACCTGCCTGAACTTTTTCTGTCTTGATTAACATTTGATTAAATCCACTTTTAAAATGCCAGCGGGCCTGCAGCACTGGGGGGGCGCTTGCAGAGAGTGTTTTGCTCTCCATCCTGATTGCATCTGCATTAATTATGCTAAGTGCAGTGACAGGAACAATATTGATGTAACTGAAGTTTATTAGGTTGATGTGGTCATTCAGACAAGAGGGCTGTAAGCGGCCTCACGTGCGTAGGCTTGGCCTCCCATGAGGAGAAAATGTCATCTCATTATTATTCAGATTGACCTGATTTGGGTAATTTCTTTCTGGGAGTGAGGTCGTTTGCGAATCTCATTAGTTTACCGACATTTGCATGTGTTAATAGAGTTCTTGCTTGTTTTTAATCCTCCCTTCGTCTCTTACCATTGCAATGGTGAAAATCAGGAGTTTGGGCTGTGGGGCTGAAAACTTTCATGGCTTCATTTTGGACCTGCCGTGCTATCTTCTGTTTGTGGACCCTGACCCCAGGCATGGTGGTGCAGGGAGGCATTTCCTCTCCCCAGGGAGCAGGCTCCACTCTGTGAGCCTTTGTCAGAGGGGAAGACATCTCCCAATGTCATTGTAAGGACAGGTGGCATTCATCACGTGTGGGTTTTTCACCTTCACTGTGTACATCACCTCCAGCCTCTCCGAGCTGGTCCGTCCTGCTGTGTGAAAATCAAGGAGCAAATCCTGCCAGGAAGAAATGTCTTAACCACACTTGAACGTGGATTATGTTCTTATCTCTGGCAGCAGTTGAGGGCTCCCTTTTCAGCAGGCTGTGGTGTGATGGGGGAGTAACCATGGCTCTGCTGGGCACAGGCCTCCCAGGGCCACAGGGGCTTCTTGGGGCATGTTTGGAGGGAATGGAAAGCCCTGCAGGAGCGTGCTCTGGGCTTGGCAGGGCTTCCCAAAGCCTCTGAGCTCCCATCACCACGCTGATGGCTGGATCAGGCACGGGATCACATCCTGAACAGTGATTACATTTCACATTTCATGACTTAGCCGCAAAATTCCAGCCCTGTGTTACTGCCCTTGCACTGACAGTCACTGGCCCAAACCAGTTAGTCTGCCTTGATGGCCTTAAGGGAGTGTGCCATGAGTGACTCCAGCCTCTCACAGTCTAATATGCAATAGATAAGTGCTTGGAAATCTTAGAAAAGAAGAGCTTTAAAGCAACTTTTTCAGGCCTCGTGAGCATCTTTTTGCTGTGGTCGCTTTTATTTCCTTGCTAACAGGTGTTTGTGCACGATTTGCTTGAAGAAGCCCCTTACCTGCCAGGCAGCCCATCACGGGAATGTGAGACACTGAGCAGATATCTTGTATTGCTCTGGGACTCCCTTTTCTGCTCTTCCAGATCCTGTGGCCTCATTAGTATAAAACCAAAGCTTTCTCTGGAAATCATACAGCAGCTTCTCTCTTCTGTCAGTTGATGTTTTCAACCTAAAATGTCAGGAAAGGAGAAGAGAAAGATGCTTTCTTTTTTTTTTTCTTTTTTTTTCTTTTTTTTTCTTTTTTTTTCTTTTTTTTCTTTTTTTTTCTTTTTTTTTTTTTGGTTAAAACAAAAATATTATTTTCTAAATGAGTAACAAAAGCCTCTTTTTACAAATAATTTAGATTTTTTTCCCCACTCCCTTTCTGAAAATGGAAAAT
Organism: Vireo altiloquus; assembly: GCA_013396875.1. Classification (NCBI taxonomy): domain Eukaryota; kingdom Metazoa; phylum Chordata; class Aves; order Passeriformes; family Vireonidae; genus Vireo; species Vireo altiloquus. The sequence goes on from VZRF01012499.1 coordinate 1,782,172, forward strand.
CCAATAACTCATTAAACATAAACTTGGGGGAAGATTCTTGGGGAAGCTTTCATGGGGGGACAGGGAAAACCTTTAAAATCTTCTAAAAAATAGCCTACTCACTAACACCTGTGCCTGGAACTGAAAACTAATATTTGTTTGTTTAAAGAATGCTTGGAAAAATCATTTTCAGGCCAGCTATGGATTAAAGGTTGGGATTTGGGGTTTAGTTGTTTGTGGTTTTTTCCTCATAGCCTCGTTGTTTCTTTGCTGTAGACTTATTTTCCTTTCTGCAGCTTCTCCCTCGCTGCTGCACCACACCAGTTGAGTTCCTCCCAACATCTGCTCCACACTCTGACAAAAGGGCCTGCAGTGGGAGCTGCCTGGATCTAATTTTGTAGGGTGATGGCCAGTTTACTCCTGCAGGTCTCCACGGTGTCTCTACATGGGTTTCACCTTTTTCCCACGAACCCATTGAACTCCCTGGATTTTTTTTTTTTTTTTTTTTTTTTTTTTTTTTTTTTTTTTTGGTGTTTTTTTTTTTTTTTTTTTTTTTTTTTTTTTTTTTACAATTTTAGATGGGATTGTGACTAGTTTTTTTTAATGTGTTTTCTTGCCTGGTTGCTGGAGGCTGAGTGGGTGAACAAAAACACCTGGGCCAAAAAAAAAAAAAAAAGAAAAGAAAAGAAGTTAACCAGTAACCAGATAGGGTTGTTTATTGAGCTGTGAGTCTCTGGCAAATAGCTGACTGTAGCTGTATTAAATTACTTGCTACAAGTATCTAGTCTTCATTTGTAACTCAGCCTCATAATTTGCTCAGTACTGATTCTGCACCAGTTCCCCTTCCATGGTTCCCATTTTGAAACATAGGTGTTATACTGAGTTTTTTCCTGCGGTGCTGTGGCTGATATTAATTTTATCACCCTTTTACCTCTTAAAGGGGCCATTTGTAAATGGGTCCTTACTTTGCTGTATTCACCACAGGTATTTTCCTCCCTCATACTCAAGCAGTGTGGTTTTTGCAGTGGGTAGGTTGTTTAGGGGTATTTCTTTCCCACCAATAATACTAATTATTGAAGAGAGAAGCAATATGAAAAGAGAAGCACTATAAAGAGAGCAAAGCAGGTGACATATCAAAGCATAATTAGTATGATTGATGCATTTGCAATATGAAGGTAGCATTACAGTAAGTTTTCTTGGAGCTCCTCTGGAGTTTACTCATCTTCTGACACCCAGGGTAGCAGCTTTCAGATTCACTCAGAGACCCTTTCTTTGCATTTATGAAACACCTCTACCACATGAAATGGAAGAGGAGAATGTCAGGGCAAAGAAGTTGGAAAGCTCTCTCTTGGTTGGATAGTTGTGAAGTTTCCTCACTCTCTGAATTAAGAGTAAATGCTGCCCATGTTCATTTATCCTATATTGTCCCAGCTTTGAGATGGCATCTCTGCTTTTCTACTCCTTGAAGGTGAAGAGACTTCACGACCTGGTCAGTAGGACATGAAGGGAAACTGCTTCATCGAGAGGCAAAGCCTCATTCTTCCATGTGCTTGTTCTTTACTGCCAGGGCTGCCCATGGTTGAACTCTCCTTTGGTGGCTGCAAAGCCTGAGGAATCACACTTTGAAACATCTGAGATGTGATGCAAAAGTTCATTGTGAAGAAGCAGCCATAATTCCCAAGTGTCTGGTGCTGGCATCCCTGTGCCCAACTCCAGAATCACGACCAGAAGGAGATGCTCCTCCATGGAGACAGACATGGTTTAGTCAGCAGGAGATGTGGGTGTGGTTCCTGTGTTTTGGGCAGACCCCCAGGCTGTGGCTGTTAAAGGAGGTAAAACTGCAGGTGTCCATTGCTGTGCTGTGTATTCTGCAGGAATCTCGATGGCTGTGGCACCAGAGGAGAACTCTACTCGTGGTTTTTTTTCTTTTTTTCAACTCCTTCCAAAACAGTGGTTGAAAATCAGTGGAAATGAATGCTGTTATCATCACCACACACACAGGATGTTGAAAAGCGGGATTTCTCTTCCAGGGAAAGAAATGTGTTTGTACTCTAAAATTAATCAAAAAAGTAATGCTTAAAAGTTTTGGAACAGAAATTCCAGCCTGCTCCAAAATGAACCTCAGTGGAAACCTGACTTTGTTTCCCTCTTGAGGATGACCAAAGACTGCCAAGCACTGAAGATAGCAGATTAGCCGTCATGAAACTATGATCTGTGGAATCATTTTGACATTGATATTAATATTTTAAAATGTCAGTCAAAAGTGAGTATTATTCATAATGTAAATGAATGCTGTTAAAACTTACAAAAATTCTAACAGTGACATTACAGTCTCCAACTGGTGGAAATTGAATTTTCCCTTTCAATAATTTTGACAAAACCAACATCATGTGCAAAATGTTTTGGAGCTGTGACAGCATTTCCCAGATGAAAAATATCACTTTAAAAATTATTTAATTAGGCAGATTGAATGTGCATTATGAAAATTAATAGCTGTTTAGGTTTGGAAGAGAAAAGCAATGTGGAATTTAATAGCAAAATGTTCTAATGAAGTGCAACTTCTAATCAATAAATTGCTGTTATTCTGGTTCACAATCTTTCTCCACGTCCCCCAGCAGCTGAGTACCAGCTGGGCTGGAAATGCTCTCATTGATATAACTGGATGCAGACAGCTAATTTGGGAGTGTTTTAACCTACTTTGTACTTGTCTTTATCTTTACTTTCATTTTCATGTGGCCTCCTGCTACAAACCATCCCCAGGATGATAGGACAGAGGGATCTGACGAACACACTTTCTTTGGTGGGTTTATGAGGCTGAGCAGTGAAAGGATTGTTTTCATTACTAACATCCTGCTGTAGTAAAATACCAAATTTAATACATATGACGATTGTTATATTACTTAATCCACCATTTGCCTTCTAATTTAGTTTGAGTTTGCCTTGTTATTTGGTATGTTAGAGGAAGGCTAAAATTCGGCTATTTGGCACACCCTTCTGTATCAGCAGATGTGCTTTAACATCACGTGCTGATGGAGCCTCCAGTGTAAGACCTGGCAGGACAGTGATCCCATCAGCCTGTCCTGGCTGACCTGGGCGGAGCAGGAGACATCTCAGTTTTGTCAGACCTCTCCATCAGTTTGGCAGCTTTTTATTTCGGGGAAAGCAGGTTCACAAGATGACACCGGGGAGGCACAGAGCTGGAGCTCTTCTGTGGCCTTTGTGCAGTTGATGTGGCTCAGAGCTCAGGGAAAGCCACTAGACTGTGTGGTAAAGACCAGAACTGCGAGCAGCATGTGTGGGGAAGTCAGTTCATGGATCTTCTGTGATTCTTGGGAGGCTGCTTTCCATTAAAATGGTTTTTATTATGCTACGTTGCCCAACCTGAGAGCAGTAGAGATATTTTTTTCTTTCATGCTTCAGGAGGTGTGAGAAAGCAGAGGCAGGCATTACACTGCTCATCCCAGGAGCCAAGTCACTCTCCAGCAGCAGGATATCTAAGTGAGCTTTGCTCTGCATCATCAGCAGCAAAATGTGTGGAGGCCTTCCCCATCCAAACAAGCTCCACAGAAAGTTAATTTATCTGTAGGGTCCCTCTCAGGGTACTGAGCATCCTCCAGCCCGTGCTGAGACAAACCTGGCTACTGCTGGTAGGAGAAATCACCATGGAATAATTTATGGTGTTGTAGGACTTGGTGAGGTTGGTGGGGCTTGTAGCTTGGTATCATGAGTTGCAAGAAAGGTTTTGAATGGTGCTGATCCTCTGGTTCTCATCATTTTGGAATCAGCTAAGCCAGTTGTCTAATTGTAGACAGGCAGATTCTGGTTTCATTGAAGGATTGAGCTCCGGGTGCTGTCCTGGCTACAAACCATTGGGCAGTAGAGCACCACTCCAGCTCAAATCACATCCAAATCTCTTACAAGTGTGTGTTCGGGGAGGGAGTGGTTTGTGGGATTTTTTGTTTGATTAGATAAAGGAATGTTTAGTAAATAGCTGCTGGGATCCAGGATAATGCTATGGTGTTACCTTTGGTTTTTTTCTGTGGGAATTTTTTGGGCTGGACAAAGTTATTCCAGTGGCATTTTAGTAAGAAATTCACATTGCAGAAGGGAGGACAGGATGACTAGACTCCCTTTTATTTTAAGGATAAACAGGATTCAGCCCATCAGAGATGAGATGTTTGCATGTGGCCATTCAGTTTGTGTGCCACACATGTGATCAATTTAACCAGGGGTGGATTTAGGCAGGGTGGAGAAACCGATGTTTCTTGTGACATGTGGAATGTTAAGCCACAAAAATGCAACCACAAAATCAGCAGATTAGAATTCCCATTTGTAAGGAATAAATAATCATTATGGTGAGATAGTCAATGAGGGATTAACACGGCTGCTTCCAATTCTGTTGTTCTGTTGTTCGATCTGCTATGACTTTTTTTTCCATGCGTGTATCTCCCTCTTTCTTTTTTTTTTTTTTCTTTTTCCTGGTTGGTATTGCAGTTGTCACAGTGATTTATGGGAACGAATGCAATTTTGGGAGGTTCGTCTGTGTACATACCTCTTGTTTTTCTCCTTGCTCGTAATTATGTTATGCACCTGTTGTTCCCCATCAGGGCCCACGTGCTGGGGGAGCTGATGCTCACATTGCAGTTGGTTTACTCAGTTTTACAACATTTGTTAGTCTCATCTGATAGATCTGTTCTGGCTCCGTGCCAAGGAGCTGCCCGGCAGCATAAATCATCCTTGCACTGAAGAGAAGAGCACAGTATCTATTTCAGGTTCCCACCCACCAGAGCCTCATAAATCTACACAAATGTTTCAAGAAACAGGTTTGATTGTTTAGAATGAGCTAATGCTGCAAAGACCTTCTTAGTCCTGAGCTGAGCCTGGGACTCTGGCTCCCCAGGCTTATAGGGTTAACTCAGATTTATAGGAAATGTCTACATCGCTCTTAAAAAGCAAGCTGAGAGCAGTGGAGAGCGTGTTGGCTTCTCAGTCTCCCTGAGGTCTGTCGTGGTGCTGAGTACCTGATGTCCTGTTAACTGCCCTGTTAACCTGCCTGGCATGTGCAGGCGTGTCTGCAGCCTCCGAGAGGAAGCCTCTGAACAGGGGTGTTGAAAGCATTCCCTGCCTTTTCTCAAATTCAATATGTGTGTATCCTTAGTTTTCCTTTTAATCCAAAGACTTTCAGAAATCTTCCAATCATCCCTCAATCAAAGATTTGCTTGATGGCAGAGTGTTTCCACTCTCAGCATTTAACAAATGGGCATTTTTTTTTCCTCTTCTGATATGGTCGATGCATACTGAGGGTGATGATGCCAAATGAAGGGGACTTGGTTGGGTCTATGCCATTTTTAAAGGAAATTATTTTCAGGGAGTTGTGAACCTTTAAGTAGGTCCAGCACCAGAAGTGATACAATTAATGTATTTATATTTGTTAAACTATGTTTATAGTACATTCATTAGGGTTGGGGAAGGGGTCATGGGTGGTGAAGCATCCTTGGACTTTGCTCTAGTTGTGGGACTGTGTTGTGAGGAGCCAGGTGACCACCATCCCCCTAAAGGTAGATGACAGAGGCAGCTATTGCTAGATCTGACATTGTGAACCATCTTGAGTCTTAAACAGAAGAGAATAATCTTTTAGGGGAATTTGAAGAACTTTTACCTCTTACACTGTTTATGCAAACCTCAGCAAAAGAGGAGAAGATGCAGTCACAGACCATTGCTGCTTTGGGACAGTTGTATCAAGAAAGGGGGGAGCTGGTGAACCCTCTTCTGTTAATTGCTCTTTCTGATGGTTGCAGAGAAAGTTCTGACACGTGCATAGAAGTTAAGTTCACCAGTGGCTCGTTAAAGTAATGACTGAGGTGTAACTCCTGGTTCAGCAGTTCCCTAAAGCAGGGAGAGTGGAAGGATATGCTGAGAAATGCTCCTCTGGGACATAGGTCTTTTTTCTCTTATTTCTCTAAGTGCAGAGATACTGAGTCAATCCTGAGCCAGAGTTACTACTGGGGAAAATGGCTTGATTGTTGAATTTAAAATATAAAATCCTTTGGGCGTCTTTTACATCCCTAAATGTAGTAAAAGAAATGCTGTCTATCTCTGTATACAGCCCCTCCTGTTTACAAACAGATGTGGTACTGCCTGAAGTCAGAATTTGATATAAAATGATCAAAAAAGGTCAAAATTAGGCTTGTAAAATTCTCATAACAATTGCATGACAGAAAACTGGCCGAGTACCTCAGCAATGCTCCCCAGCCTGTGATTTCAGAGGTGATTAAATGAAAATGCAGCCTGGCTTTTTTAAGTGCAGAGGGCTCTTTCCTCTGCTTGCAGTTGTTGCTATGTGAGAGACGCTGTGGCTCTGCCTCTGAGGCCATGAGGCCAATTTTTAGGCTCTCTAGTAAAATACTTCATTACTTAAATATGTATTGTCTTTGGGGAGCACATCTCTCCTCTCCCCTCCCTAATATACTTCATCATAAACCACCGTAAAAAATGTATAAATAAATAAAATAATCCAGGTTCCTTTTTCTTAAACAAGAATTTAATTAAATGGAAGTTAGATCCCTTTGGAATACAGAAAAGCAACTTTAAAGACACTCTAGACATGGGCTTTAAGGATTTCCTTTCCTCTTTTTGCTTAATAGACTCCAATCCTAGGATTGTATTTCTCTGCTTCAATGCTAAAAGACTCCTTAAAAGAAGCAATATTCAAAGGCCTAACCCAGACATTTTATGGGATGTCATACATTTTCAGCTGTTCATAACATAAAAAATAAAATAAAATACTGCAGGTTACTTTATCAAAGAGAAAGTTGATTTGTAATTCCCAGGGTAGAATTATGAAAATACCTTGAGAGCATTACAGGAACAGACATTTATGAGAAGTAATAAAATTAGCTGACCGCAGTACAAATTTGCTGAATGCTTTTGGAGGAGAAAATATGTTCCTTCCCCCACTGCTCAGAGAAAATCAGACAAAAACTGTCAGTTTGTGAGGCCTTTTCTGTGACAAATCAAAGCCATCCTTTAGCAGAGTGGCGTTTCTGCAATGTTACTCTGGAAAAATGATGCAGATTCGATCTTCCTCCCACTGAAACATCAGAAAAAGAGGTAATGGTAATGACAGGAGCAGCACTGTGCATTAGCAGGGCTTTGTGTAGGGGAGTGTGGACGTTTCCCAGCTGCCTTCCATCCCCAGGCTGATGCTTCGCTGGTCAGGTTGTCTTGAGGATGAAGGGGGAAGGATGGAAAGACTTAGGAAGGGGTCAATGACCAAATGTTGGAGGGTGCTGGCTGCCTTCAGGTACACAGGAGATCCAACTCACCTGTTAACGACCTTGAACTGCTGTGTTCAAAGAGGCACTGTAAAGGTTGTCCCTCTTCCTTCACCCCCTGTCCCAGTCCTCCACGAGGAGACCTGTAAGTGTGAGTCAGTGTGGCTCTAAGGCGAACAGATGTCGCAAAAAATACAGGAACCAGGTGGGGCAGTGTCACCTGCTCCCACCCTGCAGATAACTAGTAATGTGGAGTCCATTAAAATCTGTCTCCATGGCATCTGGAGTCCTCTTAAGGACAAGGATCTCTCTCCACTTCCCCTTTGATAAGCTCTTCCAGTAGCTTTTACTTGCAGCTCACTAAATAAATAGATGAAGTACCTTCTTTCTGTTTGGCGTGTGTCTCAAGTCACTTCTGACTGACTTCTGCCTTTCTCTGTTAAACTTAGGAATTTGTCCACTTCTCCAGGTTTTCCTAGCAAAGATGTGTGTAACTGCAGTCAGTCCATCTCCATCTCATGCTACATTGACCAAGCCACTTAAATCTCCTACTGCAAGGTTTGTTTCCTGGATTAGATTATCCTGTTGATCTTCTTTCTATTCGTGGTTTCTTAAGAAAATAAGGCTTATGCAGGTCTACTGAAAGTGGATTTGTGCTTCTGCCTGGTGCCCCCTCTCCCTCCCCATTAACACTTGACTAATTTCATAAAGCCAGGAAGAGTCTTAAAGGTCTTTAAGCTGCACTTTACCTGAAGACACACAGCCAGGGAGAGGAGGGAAATCCTCGTGGTGCCCTGATGAAGGAAAAGCGAGAGCATGTGTGCTCAGTTGCTATTAGACATCAAAAAAATCCACACTGGAGTGACCTGCCACAAGAAGTTTCCTTGAGTCAGCTGCTCCTGAAGATGCTTCTTTTGAAGGCACATCCCTGGAGCTGAGCATGATGGTCACAGTTCAGTCTCACCACGCTCAGATACTGAGCCAGTATCTTGTACATCCAGCCCGGCAGAGCAGCACAACGAGAGTGGGGTCAGTGGTCAGCAGGGAGCATCCAGGTTCATCTTCCAAGAGCTCTGCCCAGTATCCCCCATCTGCAAAAGTCTCTCTGGGGGTTGCTGTGTTCCTGCCTCCTTCGTTTCAAGAGGCAAATCTGCTCAGATGGCTCCATGTCTTCAGAATTCGTCATGCTGACAGTCTGTCTTGTGCACGTGGATTTTATTGGCAGCATTTCAAGAACTTCCAAATCATGGATGAAAATGTTGGCTAGTGTTGGGCTCGTTACCAATCCCTGTACATTTCTTTTTCCTAGAAAAAGCTCCCATCACAGATAGTCCTCCATTTTTACAGCTACTTTTTGACATCTTTCAGTATAGTCAATTTTCAAACTGTTTGAGGTGTTTGCTGTTAATATTATATATTTCTAGTTCAATCAGCAGAAATTGGATCTCCCTTGGCTTACTACTGTAAATAGCCCTTTTACCAACTAATGCTGAATAATGTCAAAAAGGAAGGAACTGTTTTTTTCACAATTATTTGCTCTAATGTCCTATCAACCACCACATGATGATCTTAATAAGATCATGTAAGATGATCTTACTCCTTTCCTAAGGATCTTCTCTACTTAATGAGTATTCTATAGCATATCCTGTTCTTCTTTGAGGATCTATTCCAAACTAGCTCTTTCAACTAAAGTCACCCAAACTGTTAAAAAAAAAAAAACCTGACTTAAACTTGAATTTTTACTATATTTCCCCGTATCCTGAGCACTCTATAATGTTGTAGGTGGCACTGGAAAAAAAGGAAATAAAAAGAGTGTTTGCGATGCCAAGTACTTTAACAGCAGAAGGAAACTGAAACTTAAATGCATTTCCTTTTCTCAGGTCCGGATTTAATCTTCATTTCTGATTACATGCCTAATTTATTGCAGAATCTCTCACTTGTTCAATTAAATTTTTTGAGTGTTTAGCAAAATTACTTAAGTGAGCGAACATATGCCTTCAGGATATGTACGTGTTTCCTGGGCTGAATGTGATTTCCTTTTCGTCTCCCATTGATTAATCATTTTAGTTCTCCCTCTACCTAAATCAAGTTAATGAACCAGCTTTCTTTAATCTCATGTGCAATTTACTGTATGTCCTATCAATAGCATTATTCATAAATCTTATGTTCCCCTGTAGCTGATAGGGAACAACATCTCCATGATGGGCTGGAGCAAATTTCTGTCTTTATCTGTCTTTGCCCTTCCTCAGAATAATCTTTGCAGCTTGGTGGAGAATTTGCACTTCATCTCTGCAACCCTGCAGTGTGGCCTGTGCTGAATGTCCAGTGTTCGTGAAGGGGTCAAACACTCAATCCAAGAGCATGTTCTAATGAATAGCACTCTGAAGACCTAAAAGAACCACTAAAGCTATTCTTTAGTGGAAAAAAACCAGATTTGCTAATCTGAAAGGCTTCTTCCATTTGAAAGGAAGCTCATTTTTTAAAGGTTTTCCTGCTCAGATGGAAGAATCATATAGTATTCTCTAATCTTCATCTGAAGCTTTTCCACCTCTTCTTCGGTCTCCTCCCCTACCTTTGATACCTGTGTATCTAAGAGATAACAGAAAAGAGGAGTTGGTTTTCTCTTTCCATTAGGGAAATTTTAGCAAAGGAAAATATCTGAAAAAATAGCTGTTAAAATTCAGAGACACAGTTCTCACATTGCTTGGCCCCTTCTATAAACTCTGGATTTGCCCATACATGTATTTAAAATATACATGTGTCTATACCCATATATAAATAGCTAGAGTAAAGTATGTGTCCATGCAAAACCAGTTGTAGAATAATCTTCCCGCATTCATATATTTTGACCTTGTCAATTATCTCCCTCCTCCAAAAAAAGTCTACCAGAACAAGTTCTTATTTCCTGTTTTTACTACTCCTTTGCTACTTTGCTCCTTTTTAAAAGCATCTGAAGAGCTTTGCTGCCTGTCTTTCAAACAGAAAGCGACAGCAAAACATTTCCAGAGAACAGCAGAACATAATCCTAAAATTTTCAGGGAACCCTATTGAAGTTCCTAATGTAATAGTGTGCTTGTTCAAGTTCTGAATATGTTGGGGGTTTTGTTCCATAGTGTCTTTAAATTATTCCCATCAGTTACAGATTTAAGCTGCTCATTATATTTTATTCTTGATACAAAAAGTATTTTAGGTAACTCATAGTTTCCCTTTGTTCCAGAGAGAATTCCCAAAAGTAACCAGATTCAATTCCAGTGCTACTGAATCAACATAATTATGCTAAAAGCAGAGCTAGTTCTCTTGCCTAAAAATACTGTTTTGCAATGCCATAATAATTTGGATCGAGTTTGGGAAAAAATCATGGAAATATCTTCCTTTTCCAGTGTTCTCTGTATCTCAAAAAATTCAAATATACCTTATGATGTATTAAAAGTGAGGGAATTTGATTTTTGTTATTTTACAAAAGAAAATTTCTGAGTATATTACAGAAGAGTATAAAAGCCTAAGAACAAAATATTTAATCAGTGATTTGGCTGATGAAAAATAATTTTGCAAATATATTTCAAAATATTTGTCCTGGACAAACAAAACCAGTTTCTGGTTTGATTCCTTTTTTAATTGTTATTTTAATTTTTTTTTTTAATTGATTTACTGAAATAGTTTGTGAACTGGAAAAAGAAGAATCAATATCTGTGCACATCTGTCAGGGCACTCAATGCACTGTATATTTTCTCGTAAAAGAAGCAATTGGGATATGACAAATGCTTTTCCTTTTTGTCATTCCTCTTTATTATTCTTATTGATTGACATGAAGGCCAGACTAGTTCCTGGCTCCGTTGAACTGAGTATCACACTATGTTGAATAAGATGTGGCTCCTGTGTTAATATGGTTTTGAAAGACTGAAAGCAGAGTGTGTCAGATTTTGCAATTCATTTCAGTGAAACAATTGTTACTCATTCTGTGGTCACAAGGAAAAGCATTTAAGATATACATATAATCATACATAGTTCTTGATCTAGAGGCTGCAGAAATGAGGCCTTAATGCTGTTTATCATCTTGGGGGACATTAAGGTGATGGGAGTGGAAGGGCTGTTTAGGTTACAGCAATCTAATTACACCCAGAGGAGAGAGTACCACAGCATTCAAAACCAGCTGGTAGGGGAAGTCTCCTGCAGATCCAAATTACATATTTTTCAGTTAAAAATCAACATCTTTCATTAGCTGAGCAACCAAACTGTGTTTTAAATACCCATTGAAAGTAGGGGGCTTTGTATTTGGGTGAGTGTGTTCAGATGCTTTAGTATCTCAAGAAGGAAACTCTCCTTAAGTTTATTTATTTTTTCTCATTTTCTGTAGCTGCCAGCAGCACCACAGGTACTGAATTACTCCATCTCAACAGGAGCAGAAGGGTTTTGTGTTGGATCTGCTCAGTGGTGGAAATTTTAAATTGTAGATCACATTACATGGTGCATCTTAAAATACCCATTCACTATTCTCTCCACAAGCACTTCTTGTTTGTTTCTTCTCAAATTCTACTGTGGTGATGAGGTGGGAAGTCTGAATCGGAGTTTGCCATAAGTAATTGGTTTTGGATCAGATAGGAGACACCTAAGACACTGAATATTGTGCTCTAATGAAAATAATAAAATACTTTAGATTTCTGGAGATAACTAAAATAAAGGAGAAATAATGATTTATTGCCTCTAACATGTTTAAAATATTTCTGATTTGCTTCTAAAACTTACAAGACTTCATTTGTAAGTCTAAGTAGCCAAGCTTAGATTTAGCTTTGTTTTCAAATACTTGCCAGGCTTTCCTTGGGACAACCACTGCATTTTATTGTGTGTGTTTGTACATGTGCATAGATATAGATACAGATTAAATGTCACCAGTACCTAGTTCCCCAGGTCATGGCCTGCTTAACAAAATGACTGTTCAATCTGGGAGTGCTTTCTTTAGGATAGAGTTTCTGCCTGTTTTCAAGGTAAGACAGAACAGTCAAATATTTATGAATGTTACAACATTCCAGATTTCCTTTCCAAGGCTACTTGAGGCCACTTGAAGAAGTAAATCTGTCGTGGTGATGGAGACAAGCTTCATTTGCACACTTCCTTTCATCTCTCTCCAAACAAACGGTTCATTCACACTTCCTAGGTCAGCGCTAGCAACCAGGCTTGGTTTCTCCGTGGAAGGAGCAGGACTGGTCGTGGTCATTTGCACAATGCTGGTCTATTACTGAGGAAAGGATTTGCACAGTCCAGGCCCACGTTATCTTTGCTCCTATTTTCGTGCATTTGATATGCTCCAGAGGACTGGTAGTCCCCGAGACCCTGTGTATACCTGGGATTCATGCAGGCTGGGGAGCTGCCTTCCTCCCACAACTGTTCTGCAGATGTTTCTCCATCACAGATTGTTCAGGGACTTTTCCCTAAGGCAGTCACAGCTACAGCAATGGCTAATGAATTCTGGTTGCTCTGTATAAGGCCAGATTTGGAGCTGTGACTTTGATCGCTCCAGTCCTCCACCTCTATGCCTTTTGTGCTTATATTGGGGCTTTCTCTAGTCCTTAAAGAATCATGGAATTGTTTAGGTTGGAAAAGACTGTTGAGCTCAACCAGTACAGCTGTTAATCCAGCACTGCCAAGTCCACCACTAAACCATGTTCCCAGGTGCCACATCTACATGTCTTTTAAATGCCTTCAAATGACTCCATCACTGCCCTGGGCAGCCTGTGCCAGGGCTTGACAATGCTTTTGGTGAAGAAATTTTTTTACAATATCCAGTCTAAACCTCCCCTGGCACAATTTGAGGCCATTTCTTCTTGTTCTATACCTTGTTACTTGAGAGAAGAGCTCGATCCCCACCTGGCTTCAACCTTCTTCCAGAGAGCTGTAGAGACTGATAAGGTCATTTTAACACCTGTGTGTGTTAAAGTGGTGTAGCAGGTCACTGACCATACCCCTTGCATTAAGGAAGCCTCATTCTACTCCCTCTGAGTCTTCCAGCTCAGGGGTCTGGGTACCTACAGAACAATTGGTCTTGCCATTAAGGACTGAGGCAAAGAAGGCATTAAATACCTCAGCTTTTTCCTTAGTCACTAGATTTCTCCTCACATCCAATAAAGGCTGGAGATTCTCCTTAGCCCTCCTGTTGCTGCTAATGTATTCATAGAAATGTTTTTTTAATTGTCTTTTGTTGCAGTAGCCAGATTAATTTCTAGTTAGGCTGTGGCCCTTCTAATTTTCTCTCTGCATAACCTCACAATATTCTTGTAGTTCTCTCGAGTTGCCTGTCCCTTCTTGCAAAGGTCGTAAACTTTTCTCTTTTTTCCTGAATTCCAGCCAAAGCTCTCTCTTCAGCCAGGCCAGTCTTCTTCCCTGCCAGCTCGTTCTTTGATGGGGAAGATGGAGTGACAACTCCACATATTCCAGGCATTTTTCTCTTGACCTCCCACAGTGGCTGTCAGGGTCACTTTGACTTTGCTGCAGACGGGGCTCTGTGCCTAGAAATCTCTTCCTAGCCCTAAAAGTTAAGTCCCACAGCTGCTGCTAAGGAAACTTGGCTGGATGGTGGGAAACTCATGTCAGGGCTGCACAGAAACTTTTCTCCCAGCTGCAGAGAGGCAGCAGGCTGGTCTGTACCTCGCATTTCAGGCACAGAGTCCCATCCCTGCTCCTCTTGCTGCCCAGGTGGAGTTGCTGACTGGCAAGACCAGCCTCACACTGCTGTCCTCCCGACTGGGGGATGCAAGGACCCTCACACTGACCTAAAACACTTGCCTCTGGTCTTGACCAATTGCATCTCAGGTTTTTATGTTCTGGTCAGTCATTTATTCCTGTTTCTGACCAATCCTGTCCAGCCACCCACCCCTGGAGAGTGTGGAGACCTAAGCAGAGGCAGATATGGGCTGGATCTGCTAAATCAGAATCAGTGCCAGAATTTCTGTGGGTTTGGGGTCATGTTTTAATCTTTTCTGATAAGTAGCTGTCAGTGTCCCACGCAGCTGTGCTTAGTGGTTCCTTGTTAGCTTTTCTCAGCAGGGACTGCTCCTTCCTTGGAAATCACAGGAGGCAGCTTGGACAATCTCCAATGCTCATCTGGAAGGCACCTGATGCACCAGGCCGGGTAGCCGGAGCGGGTTCACAGACAGATGGAAAGTTATGATGTGATTTGGGAGCAACCCCCGCTCTCTGGTGAAATAGTGGGTGGAAGGAGGTTGTGGTTGAAGCCGTAAGGAAAAATTCCTGTGCGTGTCAGTCGTGCGAGCTCCACATCCAGCACACTCCTCGGGGAGAAGGTGGCTGGCTGTGTGTCCCATCAGCTGTAATGAGAAGTGAGGAGATACACGGTGGAGGCAGGGATCGTGCAAGCTCACCTCCTGGCCTGCCCTCAGTGGGATCACGTCACCTCTCCCTGGAGGTGTCTGATGGATGTTGCAGCCAGGGCTTGGCACTGAGGAGCGAGCTGGGCCTCGCTGCCCAGGCTGCATCCCCAGCTGAGGCACCAAGTAATGTCTTGGCCAAATGTTCGCTTGAGCACACCGTGGCTGCTTAGCTTCTCCTGTGTGAAAGAACTTCCTTCCCTTTGGGGTATTCCCTTGACTTTCAAAAAGTCAAGCAAATATTTAAGAGTGGATTAGAGTCTAGCTCAACATATCCATCATTCACCATCAATTACCCAGGTCATTAGTATGATTACGCTCAGCTTGGGACTCCTCTGTGTCTGAATGTACCAAGAGCTAGGAGGAACTAAAGGTGGAAATTTATAGCAAGAACCTTTCCCTCCCCCATCTTATTTAATGGCACACAGGCTTTGACCTGAAGTGTAATTTTCTGCAACATTTAAGGCAGATAAAGTGTCTTTAGCAGCCAAAGGAAAGCTCAAAGGTAACATTATCTAACTAGCAAACAGATGGAGGATTTAACATTCTTGGTAGCTGAAATTTTGGACTCTGGCCAAACCATGCTAATGGATTTTTTAGCAGTCGTTCTTTTCCTATGAAAGTGCTGGACACGGTTTAAAAAAAAAAAAAATCCAAGGGAAATATCCAACAGGAGAGGCAGAAACAAGGAAATATTCCTGCTTGATCACAAGTAGTATGAGGGGAAAATAAAAGTTTTTGTATCATAAACTGGGCCATGACTTGTAGGATTCAGTTAAAGAAATAAGATCAATCACCTCAGAAGCTGCAAATCTTTGCACTGATGGAGAAGACAAGCCTGTTGAGTAGTTGAAGAAATTGTCGTTCAGCGTTAACTTTGCCTTGCTATGAAAACTGAAGAGAAAGAAGATGTCCTTTGAAGAGCTCTTGTTCCGACTGAGTTACAGGAAACAAAGCAAAAGTCTCAACTCCCTGATGCACAGGCACATCCAGCTCCTTGTACGCTTGTGGCAAGCCCTGGTGTTGTGTTACTCCCCTGGTGTTTTCTGTGTGCCAGAGGGCTTTCCAAATTACCACAGCCATAAGCTCTTTTGCTCCATCACATATTCTCCCTGGGTTATGAACATGACAGATTGGGCTTTGAAAAAGCTGTGTAATGGAGACCACAGAGCTCAGGAGACAAGAACGTGTTTTCCAGGAATTATTGGTGAAAATTCTGTGGTGTGCAGAAGGCAACTGAGAAGGCAGGGGGCCCTGGAAAACCCTGATGATTTTTGGATCCACCAAATCCTACAATTTATTGTCAATGGATCTTCAAAACCCTTTGAACTTGGTGAATTTTTCACAAAATGTCCATATTTCCTGATCATAGCTTTCATCTCAACACCTGTTAGATTAAGTTTGGCTGATATGCTCAATAAAAAATGTCAGTGAATTTTTGTCAGGAAAATTTCAGGGAAGCATCATGGGGCTGAGCCAATTAATAATCAAAAGGAATAAGAAATACTAATTGAGAGGACAGGATTGAACTGCCAGGCAACTCTGCAGAGATCTGGAACCACTCATTTCACGAAGAAAAGAGGCTGACGTTAGAAGGTTTGAAGCCATTTGCTTTGAGTAGCCTTACTCTTTTCCAAGGCAAGGTTTGAGAGCAAATGGATGACATTAACACTCTACACTGATTACAAAACACAGAATAAATCATACAGATGTCTAATTCCACCAGATCTCATTACCACTGGATTGAACTTTTCACTGACTCGCTTGTCTCAAGTGATCTGAGTCAGCACATCAGCTCTGAGCATCCCAGGATTTGAGAATGCTGGAAACAGCTCTGGTTCCAAACACTGGCACTGGAGAGCATTCTTACAAGTCATTTTCCAGCAGGCAAACCCTAGAATATTACAAAGAGAGAGTTGGAGGCCAGCAGAAACTCCAGCTGAGAGCTCAGAGCTGGTCCGATGCCAGAGCATCCATCTTTCAAAAGTTTAATGAGATGAGTTTCCATCAGGCGTTTTCACAGCCGGGCCACCAGCAGTGGCCTTGGACGTGGTGTCTCGCTCCCCATGGTGTCTGGACAGCAGGAGCTGTGGTTCAGACCTCAGTGAGAAAGCTGGATGGTGAAAATTTGTGAGAGCTAATTAAACAAGACAAGATTTTTGCCTGGCAGGGATTCGTGCCAGATATACTACATCCCGGGAAACCGTTTCAGGCTTTGCCATAAAGTACTTGTGGAGAGAGAGCAGGACGTCCTGCCAGACTTCACTTCAAATATAGTACTGCAGCTTTTCCTTTTCTTTTTTGGAATTGGTATGGTCATAAATTATCTGCTTAGCTCAAGGTTAAACACAGGACAGCGAGAGCTGTGAAGTCTCAGAGATGAAAGGCCCTAGCATAAGCAGGGAAATGGTCATACATAATGTTATCAGACCATGCTTCATCTGAGCATGCAGAGCATCCTCTTGAGAGATCAGGACATCAGTCTCAGGAGAGCTGTATTCCTACTCCTGCTCTGCTACTGGCCACCTGTTGGTCCTGGCCAAGTATTTAGCTTCTTTGTGCTTTGGGTAAATGAGGATAGTTCATTTCTCTCCTCTGCTGTAAAAAAAAAAAAAAGCCATGAAAGGTACAGTAATGGAGACTGCATTAAGGATGGTGTCAGGGAGATACCTAGTGCTGCTGTCCTTCCACGGAGACCTCCCAACCAACCTCCTTGATCTGGAGGTTGCAAGGTCTTGGGCAGTGACTGGCAGGTGAAAGGCAGGGTTATTTCTCCAGAATGTTATTCAGTTATTTCTTCAGATGCAGCCTGGCCCTGGCATCCCAACCAAAGAAGAGTTTGCAGTAGCATCATCAGCCAAACCCAAGTGAAAGAACGAGCCATCAGCAGGAATTGGTCTCTGCCCTGACACCTCAGCACACCTCTGTTGTTGGCTCAGAGGAAAAACAATTCCCTGATGGCTTTAAGTTGAAAACAGTAGTGGAGTGGGAGGTGGAGGTCATGTTCCCTCAGAGCTCCTGGGGTTGACAGACTAGGCTTTTTCCAAACCCAGTCTCTGGGCTGGCGCCTGCAGTTTGGAAGTGGGAAGTGAGAGTGTTTGCAATTTAGGTCTATTTTGAATACCTCAACAGATCTGGGACTTAGGGAGGATTCACCAAAGTGATTCCTTGGCTCGAAGCTGAGCAAAGATGTAGCTGATACTGAGGATTGTTTCCATTGTGGTAGGCAATAATTGAGCTTTCCAGAGAAAGGACACTAATGCTAGTACAGACTCTTACATACTACTTAAAGACTGGGGCAATTAGGGATATATTGGAGTTGTATTTGTATCATCTGGATACTGTTTCTATGCAGAACTGTATCACATTCGTCACCTACATTCAGCATTTGGAGATTGCTGTAGATCCTGTCTTTCTTTGTTAGAGAGTCAGGTTACCTTAATTACTGTATTTTTAACTTCACTTGTTTCTATCTCACATATAATACAATTTAATTAAAGTCAGTGCTAAGAAGTGATTTCCAGAGAAAGAAACTTGAATACTTCTGAGTGCTTGAATGCTTCTGGACTGTATTTCAGAGGGAGCAGTGAGCAGGTGTCAGGAAAAGAGAGATGAGTTCTGAGAATAAAAAAATAAAGGGCATTGGTCTGGAGAAGTAATAGCCTACAGATGTGTTTGCTGATTCATTGGAAATTAAAAAGAGATAGAACAGTTTGGGGGAAAAGTTCTGCAACACCAGGTCTGCCTCTATGTACAAACACTTAAGATATTGTTCCCCAGTTCAGGAAGGAGAGGATTTTGGTGTTGTATGCCAGTCCAGTCTCATCCCGCCCGGAATTCAGTCTCTTGTGGGTAGACATCAGTCGTAAACAAATTGGAAAAGTTAGACACTTTTCTTGGAAGGAAGCGTAGGGGTTTTTGTGTTGTGTGGGTTTTTCTTTCAGTGCACCGCTGATTTCAAAGCTGTGTGGTTTGGGCAATAGCCCAGAATTCTTGGTTTTCTCTTCTCCTTGTTCATCTTATAAAAGCATAAATACCATATTTCCTCTGGAGGAAAATATATACGTGCTTGTTGTATCTGTGTGTATAGTACATCTGCATTTGTGTGGATGTGGAACTGTTAGCATTATTGGTTTTCAGGACCCAGGTATTGGATGGTGAATAAAGCAAAGCAGTGTCACGGAAAAGGAGCTCAGCAATGGAAAGGAAACCAATCCTTGTTGTGGCAGTCCCGTCCTTGTGTCTCACTTCTGCCACTCCAGTGCCATGGACTGGCAAATCTCTTTAATGCTGCACATTAACTGCTCTCAGCTGGCCCAAGCAACAGATGGAAGGAAGCCATGGCATGGAAAACCAAGTGCTGGTGGAGCTCTTGGCAGCTCAGGAGTCATTCTTTACCCTGTGCATCTGCACTGGCCATCCCCCCGTGCGCTGTCAGGGGACGGTGAGGTCTCTCCCCTCCTTGGTGGTGACTCACACGCCTTGGGCAGGGGTTGCTGTGACTAATGCTCCAGTAGCACGCTTAGCAGAGAGACTCTCTGCTCTGATGTCCTGGCCAAATTCTTTCCTGGAAAATTGGACGAGATGCATTTCCATGGCGATTCCAGATGCACAGAGTATTCCTTGCTGTTCACTGTAACAGACTGTATGCTAGTCAACATTAAGGTGTGCTTTCTTTTCTGTGATCTGCTGAGGGATTCCATGAATATATCAGCTATGGTAATAATGTTCAGAGACAAGAACAAAAAGGAAGCTTGATTTGCTACTGCACAGCAGTACTGTATTCAGGATCTTCTGGTAAAGAGACTGTGCTGTATTTATTAGTTACTGAAAGATTATATCACTCCTATCTGCAAAAGAAGCATTCTGCAGGCTGCATATTGAAGTTCCCCAAAATGAGTGAAAAAAAATGTGGGTTCTGATCTTTCCCACAAGCACAGTATTTACAGAAAAGCTCTATTTTCAAAAAAGGACCAATAACCACACAACTCATTGACTTTCAGCTGAAAACTGAACTGAAAAAGACTTATCTTTCCTTCTTTGACTGCGTTGTGTGCTCGGAGAGGGCTGGAGTTGGGCTTTGTCCAAATGGCAGTCAAGTGATCAGAAAGTGGGCTTGGTGAGTGATGGGCAGAGGGTGCCCGAGCAGGGTGTAACGTAACGCACAAGTGCAATGCAAACACTCTCACCGAGCCCTTGCGCTCGAGGCAGACTTCAGATAACGTGTTGACAGCATCAGTCAAAGGAAAATAAAATTGCCGAGGGGCTGTGAAAGGCGCTCTCTGTTTCAATAGAACGGTGTATATAACCTCTGCTTTCTGTGAGCAGTCGCAGTGACACGTGAGGGAAGGGATGCATGATAACACCAACAGAAAATCCCAGCAGCGCTGGTCGCAGCAGTAATGATACTGAAAAACAGTAGCTTAATACGGCTCATTGCTGTAGGGCTTTTACTTAAAAGGTTTTAGTTCAAATCCTACTCTTTCTCACGAGCAAGTTGTGTTGTCTGTTGGTTCAGGCGAGGCTCTGTGCGGCAGAAGTTCTGGTTCAGCTATTGAGTTGTGGGAACTGAGGCCACTTACCAAAACATAAGTGTGTTGTAGGTTGCTTGAAGATCTGGAGAAACAATTACTTGTCGGTTGCAAAGTAACTGTTTTACTGACCAGGAATGGGTTTTCTTGAATACCAATGCTCCATGTTTCTGTTACTTTGGTACAGCACCAAGGGGATATAGTAGAACTGTGGCTTTGAGAAACAACCCCAGTGTAAGTAATTCTTTTATTTTCATTTTTTTAAATTGTGCAGCTGCGCATTAAACAGACTTCTTTGAGAAACTCTGCTTATTTCAATGGGACAGCTTTCTAATTAGCTCACACTTGTTAAGTAAGGGTCACAGCTTTGGACCTGATTTCTGTCCTCAAGCTGCTCTGAGATCTTTGGGGGCCGCACATGAAATAACAGTGCTATGTACAATTTACAGGGTGTTGTCACTTGAAAGCTTCTCTGCGTTTCATGTATCCAGCACCGTTCAGGCCAGCTGGCAGTCGGCTCAAGATAACAATGCCATGATAGGAAAGATAGTCAGAAGTTGCCAAGACTATTAGACAGCACATCTGCTTGCTGTGTGCCAGGATCTGTGCTGAGCTGCCAGCTCCAGTCTCTTGGGTAGAGAGATGGAAACACCTTCCAGTGTAATCCGTGCGTTGTCACAGCTCTTCAGAGACACAGACAATTGCTTCAGGTGGCGTTGGGGTGTTTCCACTGTGCTTCATCTTGTTCAGGTTAGTATCACTAGTAACAGCAGAAATATGTGCTAGATGCACCAAAAAGGATCAAGACTCTGGCAAATCCAAAATGTAGATTTATTCTTAAGGGCATTTCCTTCAAGGCGTTTGGATATTTTGATGTCTTCTGCTTGGCTGTTGGCACTGAGAGCAGAGCAAGTGTAAGGCGCTGAATGAGAGCTGGTTTTCATAGAGAAAAATAGCTGTTTTCGGCTTTTATGTTGATAATACAAATTCCCAGCACTGATTGTTTGAATAATATTGCTGGCAGAGTGAGAGACACGGAGAGACAAGAGGGATCATGTTTCATGGGCCATAAACTGGGGCACACTAAAATAATCCTCTCAGATATGGTCAACTGAATATGAATCCGTGTAATCTTGAACACACTCTACGTGAACTCAGAATTAATCATCAGAAAAAATGAACCCATGAACACAGAGCTAGATGTCAGGAGGAATATTTTGTTCTCATGGTGAAATACTCAAGACCAACTCATGGCATTGTCCTACAAAGAGCGTCATAAAATCTAACCCAAAAGATGTCATTATGAATTACTTGCTGGGAGCCTGACTGTCCCTTGTTCAGTATATTAAGATGCCATGTGGCATTTATTTTCCAAACAGATTAGGAAGTGCAAAGTCTATCATTAAATAAAGCTCAGCTGGAAACCAGTGATGGTTTTTTTCCCCCTATAGAAGCCTTATGCCTTCTAAGACTGATATTTAGTAATCCTTTGAATTCATACTTCAAACAACTTGAAAGGTGAGCTTTGATTCTAATACTGACAAGTCTGTGAGTCTGATGTCTCCAAGTCTGGAAAAAAGAGGTGTCTGCTGCTGTGGTGGAGTTCTTATCCTGAACGTGGAGCCAGTGATGAGCATTGTGGTGATGGTGGGAAAGACAGAGGTTGCAGTATCCTGAAGTTCATTCCAAAGTTCAGTCGTCACCAAATTTATCAATATACAGGCACATAATGGGACAAATATGTCCTTCTGGGAGGAAAACGGATTATGCTTCTTTTAAGGATGGAGCAGCAGGGGCACAAACCTGTAACTTTGCAAGGAATCCAAGTGAGTGTTTCTTGAGAGTAAGAGTCCCAGTATCTCACCCACAAAGAAAATATCAAATAGAACTTTGATTTATATTGTTTTATCCCCCCAAAATATGAGAAACTGTGGAATATTATTGTAGGATTCCCTAACCCTTCGTTCATTGTGACTTCAAATGTCTGGGACCACTGTACAGATCTTTTATCATCCTCTGTATGATAATGGGTTGGTGATGTACAGACTTATCATCCTCTTTGTGGAGCCCCATGATGTACCTCAGAAAGGAATGAGAGACAGAGGGGAGAGTGAGGCTTCTTAATGTGCCTTGGGAATTCATGACAGATCTTGAATCTCTCAAGGAGTGTTTTTCTTGTTTCACTCCATTGGGAATTGGCTCTGACATAGTCAAAAACATTTTCAGAACTAGTCCCTTTCATTTTCTTGGCCTCTCTCTTGCTCTTGTCACTGACCCAAAGCCTTTTGATTTTTTTTTTCTTTTGACGTTCTTGAGCTAATTGGCCGCAATGAAAAGTGGTTTGTTTCCTGCAGAAACTTGGCTGTGACAAAAAGTGTGGAGGTTGGGAGAAATCTGGGATAGCCCAGTGCCAAAGGGCTTATATAATAGCCCAGAATAGTCAGCCAAAATATAGTGTGAGAGCTTCATAGGTGGAGTTCGGTTGAATGAAAAGTTCTGCAAGGTTTGGACACAAAAATGCCAATAGGGCGAGCCATGAATTTCTTATTTCAGTCAGGATTATCTCAGTTTCATCCAGTGAAAGGAGCAGATAATTATTTAACTAGATAATTATGGGCTGGATTCCTTCAAGAAGGCACATTCTCTTGGTGCTTTTGCTTATTAACATGGGCCTCTCTTTAGGCAAGAGGATCTTGTCTGCTATTCACATTCAGTTCACCTGTAATTGTGTGTGCTCAGTGCTCTGGAGCTCTGGTGTCTTCAAACCAGCTGGAAGTTTGGACCCCAGATTGCACAGGAGCTGCCTTCTAGTCATTTTTCATGGATTTCAGTGAGCTTCTGATCTGATTGCACACAAGGAGAAACTTTTAAGCATCGTAAATGAAAGTAAAGAGCTAGACTGGACAGGTTTGCATCCCCAGAAGCAAATCGAGTTCCTTGAGGTGAAGACAGAAGGGAGCAGTTTCCTTGTGTACTTTACTGTAGCATAAATCTCTGATCAGCTCCATTGGATTCAACGGGAATCTCGTTACTGACTTTAAGGGAAGAACATGGGACTCTGCAAAGAGGTGTTTTGGCTCTGAACCTCTTGTCCTCATGGGTATGACTTCAACATCCAGGGAAGGTCCCACCACCACGGTCAGGCTTTAAGGTACTGCACGTAGATCTCAAGAAAAAGACGCTGAGGATCAGGAATTCATTTCCATTAACGAGACCTGGACTCAGTCTAGAGCAGGGAAAATGATTTATGTCTTGTTTTGTCGGCTGAACCAGATGATTGAAGGAAAAGTTATATTGGGTCAATGCCGTACAAAAACGTTTTCATTTTCTCACCAAAACAAAAGCCTGGAAGAAAATTCAGGCTCTGCAAAGTGTTTAATTTAATGTCCGTGTTTGTGTTCTTTTTGAAATTAAATGTACGCATATTCTGTTTCAGTAAATCATTACTGCATGCTTTAAAATAAAACAGTGATTTAAAAAAATTTTTTGTTTTGCTTTGGAAACAACAAAGGACAGTATTCCAGTATACTCTTAAATTCCTCACCAGTATTCCTCAGTTAATGTAATTTGGGAACTATTTTGGCTATCACAAAAATATTTTTTTTGGCAGATAAATTACAGAGTCTAAACCATCTCCCCACCCCGTGTGCATCTAGAGACCAGCTCTATCATGAATTCTCTGTTTAATCCTCATATCCATTGATTTATCTGTGGAGCTGGTACTTAATACACAGACACTCAGCTTGAGGGCATAGCCAACAGAGATGAGGGAAGGAGAAGATGTGAATATTCAGTTTGTCCTTAAGGAAGCTTTCCTTTTCCAAAAACAAAGTCTTAGTTGGGGAGGGATTATTTTTTCATACATATATATATATATACACATCTTTTTTCCCCAGTAAAAACTCAGTAATTCCTCTTCCTCTGAGAGATTTCTTTGTGAACTGTCTTTTGTAATCCTTGGGCCAGTTGCAGTGATGGTTTAAATCAGTGTGACTCAGCTAACACTATTTAGCTTCTAACCCATAAAGCTTCAAAACACACGAGCCCTGACTTATCTCAAGCAAATGACTGCTTCCCTGGAGCCGGCTGAGGCTGCTGGTGTTACTAAAGTTAAGCAGGAGTCTCCGTGTTCTGCTGTGTTCAGGTTTAAACAGTAAGGTGATGACACTTCTCTTTTGCTTTTGTAATTTCTTGGAGTTGTTCTCCTTCCCTTCAGTATGTGTGGTTTAAAAGCAGTCCATCATGTTGCAGACTCTATAAACTGTGGGTTGCTTAATTTGTGTGATTCATAACACAAGGAACAAAAAAAAGGAGCCATCATCATCCTTGGTATTACATCCAGCTCTGTTACCCAGAGCATTGACCTTGACCAGCTAATGATAGGTATTTAATATTTGTGCGTGTCTGTATATATAGATATAAATATTCATTATGTGAGGTCTGAGATCGTAAGGGAATGCTGGCAGTGCCAAGTTTTGTTCGATGGTTCAGGCCTCCAGCTGCGCCAAACTCTGGGTTCCCTTAATGTACCATTAAAAAAAACCCCAGGCTTTGCTTGAATGTCATCCAGCTTTATTAAGAGAAAGATCAAGCGTAATCTTATTAAGCCTGTCACTCACAAACCATGAGGGTGCAGCCTTGGTGTGTCTGTTTGGTCCACATGTGCGAACAATTTTGCCTCGTGATACTCAAACAGGGGCTGTTATTCTTTAATGAAGGCTGTGAATAACAGAGCTACATACGGCAAGCTTGGAGATGGGCTCACACTCGTGTGTTAACAGTAAGGGGTGAAGGCGGGGATTGTTTGTTTGGATTTTAACATGTTCCTCAAGCACGCTCGAAGCCACACAACCACAATGTTTTTCAAAATCTGTTGTGTATATTTTGAGGTTTCTGAACTTCCATAATAACTTACTCAGCTTTTGAATGTGACCATGTGTCAGAGTGGACAGCTGTGTCAGGAAAACCTCACAGGAGCACTGAATCTCCCTCTTTTTGGTTTCACTAGAAGTCTGCTCCCCGGGCCAGTGTTATGAGAGGATGTTCAGATAAATTGTGCTTGCCTTCATTGTTGCTTCTTTTCCCCAGTGTTAACAGCTGGGCAGCGGGAGATAACAGTGGAAACCACTACTGTTTATACCAGTGTAAAACCAGAGTACTGCAGTGGGGACTCAAATCAAATATTTCTGCTTGCTCAAAACGTGGATGTATATAGAAATTCTGTGTATTTATATTGAAAAAAAAAAACCTAAATTGAAATGAGTCAGGATGTTTGGCCATGTGGCTGAGAATAGATCTGTGTGGGTGAAACTCACAAAAATAACTAGTGATGAGTGGAATGTAGGGACACATTTGATAGTCTGATTGGGAATAAATGTGTAATAAGAAGAACTTCTCCATGGACATAGAAAATTAGTACTCAAGGAACACAGGTTTCTAAGACTTTTAGTGTATTAAATTTTTAATTTTTTAGCAAAATATCCTTTGTCCATGGGGATGTGGGACCTTAATACAACTGTTTGCATGCCCAGAGTAGTTTACAAATGGAAGTTTTTTCAGCATGAAGCTCATCTCTGCTGGGTTGTGATAGGTATTCATACAGCACCTTTTCAGCTGAGAATCTCTAAATACTGCAGGACTATGTTTTGTTCTTTTCCCACTACAGAGATGGTCTCTCTGACAGATAAAGATTTACTGACCCTTCTGGTAGAGCATTTGCCATTGCTGGCTGGAAACTCCCCCTCCTTCCACCACAGGACCTTTAGCCAAAGGACTGTCCGTCCTTCACAAAGCATTTGTTTCTTCTCTTTTGCTTTTAAGAAAGAAAAAGTAATTAATAAAAGACACAGCTATGGAATCTCTTAGTGCTCTCAAGTGTCCTCTGGAGGTCCTTTTTCTATTTTATACCAACATCCTTAGTGTCAAAACTGATCTGATCCATCATGCCTAGGCAGAGC
This sequence comes from Vireo altiloquus, assembly GCA_013396875.1. Taxonomy (NCBI): domain Eukaryota; kingdom Metazoa; phylum Chordata; class Aves; order Passeriformes; family Vireonidae; genus Vireo; species Vireo altiloquus. The sequence continues at coordinate 1,808,292 of VZRF01012499.1, forward strand.
TGATCCTGGTTTATGGCATTTAGATGCACTAAAATGGGTACTTTTTAGCCCAGTTTCCTATTATTCCACATCTTTGGCGTGCTCTGCATTTCAAAGGAGACAGAGCTCCAGATGCAGGTGCTCTAGATCTCTTCCCACACCACACATATCTCAGGGTCTTGTAATACCATATTCAGCAGCTTAACAAATGTTTGCAGAGTGTTCCTGCCTTCCCTTTCTCCTCAGGGGCAATAGTGTGTCAGTTTGATCTGCCCTGTTTTGGGGGTTTGCTTCCCAGTGTCAGGACAGGGATGAATCAAGCAGCAAGCCTTGGGCTTGGAGTGTAAGGTGGGAAACAAGTCCAAGTTTGCACCTCCTGGAATGCCACAGCAGCAGCATCTGACCCCAATCCGAGAGTGTTTTTGGATTCCTTGTGCTTATTTCTCCTGCTATCCCTCCATGGGAAGGACCTCAGCCTCAGGCCTAGGGCTTCAAAGCACTCCTTGAAAAAACCCCTTGCCTGCACTTGAGAGGCTCATTATGATTGCTGCAAAGGAATCCTTAGCTGAATTTTAAGTCTGAGGATAGTCTTTTAGGGCAGGTTTCCTCTGGGTGGTTGAATGGATTTGGAGATGTCTGGTGTAACTTGTGAGGTGGCAGATGATCTGCATAGCACAGAGCAGTTTTGGATGGAGCAATTAGCTCAGACCTTGCGAGTGGTGCAGCTGTGCCAAACCACCTTTAGAGCAGCGCCAGCTAAAACCGCAGAGCAGCACTGCACCTAATTGCTTTTAATCCACGATCAAGGACAAGCTTGGAATCGTGCCTGCTGCGGTGTGCTCCTCTGGATGGCAGAAGACACAGGGCTGAGTCCAAACTGGAGACCAGGTTGGATGCTTTGTGCCCAGCAGGGACATGTAAGCCAAACCAGAGGGGATCCAGCTGGAGGAGGGGACACACACCTGGGCTCAGGTGAATCAGGGTCCCTGGGCTCCCGGGACAACGTGCCCTCAGCTGCTGCTGGTGACCATCAAGGGTGTCCTGCCTCCAGGTGTTGCACTGGCCGGGCAGCCTCCAGATGCTACCAGTGCTGTGCTGATTAACCTGGAAGAAAAGGCCGTTTCCAGGTTGGGGTGACACCTCACCTTATTCACAGCCTCATTTGTGAACCTTCGGGCGTGTTTTTCTGCAACAACAGTGACATCCAGTGGCCAGCTGGATTTTTCTGGGAAGAGGATGAACCGCAGATAGTCTTAACAATGAGAAGTTTTTTTATAGATAAAAAAATCATTATTAAGGATGCTCAGTTTTGGTTTCATTGAAGAGTTTCCTTTTTAAAAAACTCTGATGAAATGGTTTCTATTTTTCTATGTCCGCAGGGTAGAAAGCATCAGTACTCTCTCCTCCAGCAAGGAGTCTGTTCTGTGTCCATAAACTCCAGGGGGCTGGCAGTTTGCTGAGGAATCACTGTGTTTTGTGCTAAGACATCACCATGTTTTTCACTTATGAGACATCTACAATCCAAATAAACCACCAGAAAGGGGCTCCTGGAATAGATGAAGAAAGCAGTGTAGTCTGTAGAATAATTGACTGAGAGGTCAAAACCAGAAAGAACAAGCAGGTATCTGTGTCCTGACAACTGAGAGCTTTGATTTGTGGTTTTCAAACTGCTTTTCAAACAGAAAATGACAGCTCATCTTGTAGTCTTTTGAAGTAATTTCACAGATTCGACAGACATTGCCCTCAACTAACTTTTCTGGAATGGTTTGATCTCACACTGGAGCAAGATTACAGTTTTGTTTAATTCAGTTTAGAGCTGTCTTGTGCAAACTAGAGGAACTGGGGGAAGCAGGTTCAAAGCAAACACAGTGAAGTGCTGTTTCACACCAGGCTTGATTACATTGTGGACACGGTGTATTGTAGGAGCCAAATGCATCTGTGAGGCCAAAAAAGGGCAGACTCAACAGTCCAGCTCTCTACTGAACCCGCAGTGATAGACCATGGCCCTCACCCCTATTTATTTCCTATAAGAAGCCATTAAGTGCTTAAAATGTACTTAAATCCTTATTACCTGCCAGAAGCCTTTGCCAAAGGCAGGCAGAGGTGCTGCATTTCGTAACACTGGCTGTGTCCTGAGAACTGAGGTCTCACATGGTCTGGTCCTTGCTGGGCCTCAGAGATGCCTCCGCAAGTCCAGTGAGATACTGCACATGCAAAAAGCTGTTTTCCTGACTGAGGAGCTTTCCAAGGCCCAAAGCTGCCCAGAGCTCAGACTTCACCAAGTCCTTGAGGTGTTTTAGTATCACGTTCGCAGCTACCTCCTTCATAAAGAAGGCAGGAATTACAGAATCCAGTTTCTCCCCCCTACCCTGACCTTTGCCTGGCTTTGGCAAGCAGGTCCATGTGCATTCCAGACTAGCTGGAGATGGCTCAGGGGATTTATGATGGGATATGAAACACTTCTCTCCGAGGCTGTTTCCCCCTGGCTGTCCAGGGGGCCGGCAGCAGCTTCTGTGGAAAGAGCTGATAACTATGGTTCAGGTGGGAGAGGGTTGTCTACTTCAGCAGGACTGTACCTGCACTAATAAGGCACCTTGGGTAAAAAAGAGGCTGCATTTCCTCACCAATTTCCTCACTGCTTGAGGCATTGATGACAACTGGCAAAGAATGTTAAGACAGAGCATTTCACCCCAGACTGTCTGCACCTGGGGGATCTGATGATCCCAAAGATGCCTCCAGCACCCTAGGAAGACTCTTAAAGATGCTGGGTTTTCTCTAGATTTTCCTGAGACTCGTCTCCTTTTCTTCTGCCGCAGAGTTAGGCATGGTGACGTTCCCAAGATGTTGTACATTGAGTCTGTCCATCAGCGAGGGGCTGTCCCATGAGGGACACAGAGACATGTTCCCTGTCACACAGCTCCACGACTGGCACAGCTCCAGTCACACACTTGTGTAGAAAGGTATATTGCCAACAGTATGGTTAAGTGAGGAACCTTAAAAAAAATAAAATAAACAAAAACAATGAAAAAAGCAAATCACATCTAGTCATGGCATTCTTCTAGAGGGGAAAATGCCAGTAATCATCCTCCGTGCAGTATCTCAGATTGAGCAAACCCTGCCTTTACTCACAGTAAAACCTGGGGACAAAGTAAATGAAACTTTTATTTCAGCCCTGCCCACACAATTTTCCTCCTACGTATTTCTTATGCCAGCAAACACAACCAATTCATTTTACAGAATGAACACTTCAAATCTTCAGGCTTTGTTGTTTTACTCTCAAGGGATCCTATGTTTACTGTAAGAATATATACTGAAAATCATCCTCTGTTGGACCTTCTCTCTGTGGAAAACTCTTCTAATGCCACATAAGTAGGAATACAGAATAACCCAAATGGCCCTATAACCAACCAAAGCTCTGATCAACACAGCTCCCTGTCCCGTGCAAACCCCACAAGAAAGGTGGGGGACAGAGCAGAAAAGGGAATGATGGGGAAGAAGGATGGGCTGTGTGCAGTGCTCAGGAGCTTCTGGGCAGTAGCAGGGTGGCTTGGTGGGCCACTGTGCCGTGTCTGGTAGACACCGAGGCTAAAGGAGCTCCTTAAGCTCACATGGTCAATGAAGAGAGACTTGCTCAGGTGGCTCATGTTCTTCCCAAAGCTGGTATTTGGGAAGTTAGAATGAATCGTTCTGTGGAGCTGCCATCCCCTCCAGCGAGACTCACTAGGACAGACCAGTCACTTCATTTGGAAATGTCTGAGGCAGCTACAAACTGACACAGAGGCCAGAGGAGATGCTTGGGAGGTGACCTCACTTCAGCTCTTGCTTGTGTTGTTTTTCTTAACCTAAGTGAAACAGCTGGTTTAGACTTGGAAGGAAAGGGAGTTTTTTTTTTTTTTTTAAAAATCATTTCATTGTTTACCACATATCTTTAGGGCAAGTCTGCTAGGGAAAGTGCTCCAAGACTTCGAAGACAGCAGAGAACTGAGTTGCTGAGCTCACATTATGGCACTGCGTTGAGTCTGGAAACAGAGAGCTGTACCAGCAAGGAGCCAGTTCCAAACTGGTAAACTCTCTCCCATCTCATGCTGAGCCTGTTGAGGACTGTGCATTGCATTCCAGGCTGCTTCTGGAGAAGGGTTTCCATGGTGTGGCATTTGAGTGCCTCAACAACAGCTCCATACCCTGAACAGGAGGGCTGCTCAGAAAAGAAGATCAGAAACAGAGAGACATAGGGGGAGTTTATTGTACTTGGGGGCAGTGAGGAAATAGGAGGCTGTGGGAATCTGTCTATCCTTCAGATTGAGATGCTTCAAGTATAGAATTGCGCTGCAGATCTCAGAGACACCCAAGGGAAGCACAAATCTGTGCTCTATTAGCCTGGCGTCAATCTGGAATAACCCCCTCAACTTTTGGCCCCTGGTCTCCCCATTCTCCCTCCGGCTACGGTGTGGCCTTTCTCCAGAGCTTGTTCTGTAAGTGCACTCGGGTGAGAGGGGAGAGAGGTGATTACATGCAAGAAAAGAATGAAGGGGAGCCATGGGAGGGTTGCTGGACGCTGGAAATGCTGCACGCTTTGGCTTTTTATGTGTTATTGCTCTGGTTCCCGTGACTGTCCAAAAGTGGCTGTGAGTCAGTTCCTCACAACTGCATAGAATAACAACATCAAACGAGAGGGAAAATGATTTCTCCATCTGCTTGGAGAAGGGGTGGCATGATGTAAGGAGTCCATGATGAAAGCCTGCTTTACAAGACCATTGCACATGGCTTGTGCAAAGTATTTTTTAAGGCATGCTTTGGGCTCGAATACTCCTGCCAAACAGGGGAGGAGGAAAGCTCATTCCCTGCATCTCCAGCTCTCCTTCACAACTTTTTTCATAATGCTGCAATTTCCAAGTGCAAAACCATGTCTTGAAGCAGAGCAAAAGCCAGAAACCTGGGGTGACAGAGCTTTCTGGAAGGTGGAGTCTTTGATAATCCTGTTTTCTTTGGAAAGCCCACAGAGCTCTTGTTTCAAACCTGAATACCAGCCTCTAGGAAGCTTTTGTTAGATCTGGTCAGTTTGAGGTGTGGTAGGGCGTCATGTCTCATCCTTTGGCATGGTATGGCTCTCATTATTTCATACTAACTGGGATAGACTGGGGTCCTTCAAGCCATTTCCAGAAAATTCCCCTGTTGGATCCCCACAAGCACAAATTTTGTTTATGTTATCAGTAAAATTTAAAATCAAAATATTCAGCCAGTCCTAACATCATACTTATGCCTAGGTGCTGCATATCACCCACCTAATCCATTACCTGGTGTCATTCCTTGATAAGGCACCTCACATCAGAGGGGTACTCAGGCTGGGGAAATCCCTCAGATACATCTAGATCCAACTTGCAAAAGCAAGATCTGCACAAATCCAGCATTTGCTCCTTGTCCAAGTGCATTCAAGGTACTTACTCAAGACCATCCTTACCACTAGAGTGAGATTTAAGGAAGAAAGTGGTTCAAGAACAAAGAGGAGCAGTTGTGTGGCAGTGATGGTGGTTTAAACCTGGGTCACCATGGAAAGGCTTTTTAAAGCGTGTTATTTGTTAGCAAAGAACGGTGCTGGACCAGGAGTGAAAGGGAATTAAAAATCTGAAGGGTTTATCCACAAAACCGATTCCCTGCCATGGGTCTGGGACATCTGTCATGTCAGGAGAGAGTAATGTGGGATGGCATGTGGTTCCCAGTAAATTCCTACTGTTACCCGGAGACCGCTGGGTCAGACTGGAATGCTGTAGTGGAGAAATCAGCAAATTCAGATAAAAGTCATTGCCTGGAGTGTTTGCTGTAGCTCCTTACTACAGCCTCATCTTGACAACCTCATCATTCAGCTCCCAAAATACTCGGTTTGACCTGCGAGAATTAGAGAAACGGAGATGCAGGTTTGGAGGCAGCAGGCAAAGGAAGCATAAAGTGTTTGCCCTGGCTGTGAGGGCGCAGCTCTCAGCCCTTCGCATTTTTCCCCACACTAATTCTTGTGGAGCCTTCCTACCATAAACACTGTGGTGCTGCCAAGGGGCTTGAGAATCAGCATCGAGGGAGAAGGAGGAATAGAGGCTGCTGCCTCCTGATTGCAGAGCAGCCCAAGGTCTAAATGGCAACAAAACGTTATACATAATGTCTGATTCACTGTGTGGAGAATGTAAAGAATTGAGACCTCCCGACACAGTTTACATTGGCCCTTTTTATGACTAATTGTGCAGAAAATAGCTCTGCTTGTAGTGTGCATGGAAACAGTTCAGATTTCTGCTGTGTGTCAGCTAATGGGCTAGCAAGGCTTTTTTAGCACAACTTCAAAGGCTCTGGCAATGGAGGTCCTTTGTGAGGGAATTATCTCCTCCTCCTTTGTACCCCGTTATCCTTCTAAGCCATGGAACAAAGAACTGCAAAACGAATAGACAAAGTAATTTGTAGATCTTTAAACCTTGATAAAGTACATAACATTTGCTTAAAAACATTTTTTTTTGCTTCTGTCATCAAAACACGGATATAATTTTTCTGTGTAGGAACACCCAAGTTTGTCTAACTTTTGAGGGATGCAACCTGATGCTTAGGTTATTGATGAGGGTCACTAGGATGTCTGAAATGGAAAAGGAGAGCTTTAGTTTATGTGGTCAATTAGAAAATACATGGCTGTCAAGAGTTGGCTGAGAAGTGTCTTTCTCTCTGCCTCAGGATATTCCACTAAGAAAGGAAGAAAATGCATTCTTTCAGAGGTGTGTTTGTTCATGGACATGCTTTAAGGAAACCACGTATATTTCACGTATTTTTTACATGTTTTTTAGTAAAAGAACCCAAACTGATGGTTTATTCTTTCTTCCAGTGAAAAATGAAACCTTGGGGAGATAAGGAAACATATTACATGGATGTGCTTTGTGTAGTCCAAAGCACAGTTCTTAATTAAAACTAAAAAAGCAAACCAGAGGTGGAAAGTCTATGATTAATGTTAGCAACCACGCTGTATAATGGGTTCCTCCACTGTCTCCAGATCCTCTGTCTCGAAAAAACAAGGCATGAGTGAAAGGAGAATAGTCTTGGCCTCATCCAGTTTAATAAGAAACCCCCTCTTAAGTGCAGCAGCCACACTGGCCACTCCACTGTGTTTGTGTTTGTGTTCAAACTACAAAATGACTGTGTTTAGCGCTGGATCTTGTCATCAAGCAAATCCCATGAGTATCTCCTTATCCTCAGAGGGGGGAAGGATTGCATCCACACCTGGACTTTTTTAATCTTAAACTGTTAGGGGTGGCTGCTCTGCATATCTCCATGCCCAAGTACAGACTTTCTCTTCAGGTCCCTATCTAGAAAATCTTTTATGTCTGCTTTATCTCCTTTTCCACTTCCATGGATTTCCCAAGGCAGCTGATGTTCTGACCTCTTGGATCCAGTTTTCATCAGCTGTCAAGATTAATTTGCTTAATACTCCAGGAATGGTTTATTCAGGTTTAGACTGAAGAGGGAATAGTGATGGAAATGCAAGATCATTCCCCTGTCTCTCTAACCTGTCTGATATGTCTCTAGATGCACTAAATTTTCAGCAGTTATATTTTCTTGAGGTTTTTCCCAGGCCAGGAAGAGAAATTTTTAAAATCTTTTAGCAGGAGATATATATGCACACACACATGCATATATATATATATACATACACACACATATATATATATATAAAGCTCATTTATTTTATATCTAGAAATAAAAATTAAATCCATTGATGTTATAAAAAATATGACAATTGCTACATACTCTGTTTGCACATCTGGGCAGCCAGAGGCAGGGATTTGATGTTTTTCACTGATGCTGAGCTTAATTGTGTCTAGTATTTTAGTATGTGTCGGGATTGTGGACATACAATGAAATAACTATGATGTTCACATGGAAATTTGTAATGAAGATTTTAATTTATGCAGGAATTTGAGGTTGAGGGGTTTTTAGTGGAAGCTGGTGTTTCTTCCAGTTAGGAAAGGCAAAATTCAAAGAGCAAGCCTGATTGCCATGCTGCACAGCAGATCACCAGTCCCAGGGTCTGGCAGCTTTCAGCCTGGCAGGAATGGGCAGTCCAGAAAGTGTCACCTGTTGGTCTTCACCCATCACCTGAAGGGACTTGCAGGCTCTTCTGGGAGCTGACATTGTTCACAGACCTACCATTGTGTGGATGAGGAGCCAGAGCTTTTGCATAGTTACCTTTTTCCCTGGGTTTAAAAGAGTTAAAATTGGTTTCTCTTGTGATGTCATGGTGTCAAAGATTTGCTGGAAAATTATTTACATTAAGAAATCTTCTGGCATTTAAGGCTCTGGCTCAGGAAAAATAGAGTGGACTCGGAAACATCTCGAACTCTAATACCTTTAACTTTGGTTCCTCAGTGTCACTTTGCCAGTGACAGAATGGGGACCTTTGTTTGCCTTGGCCACTGCATAAAAAAACAGGATATGATCAAATCCAGTTAATCATTCACAAATGTCTCATTTCTTGAATCTCTGAGGGTGTATAACACATTTTTGGGACTGTTCTTTGCTGCTTTGGCTTTTGTTATAAGTAAGTTAGTAAGGGGAAAATCAAATTTTGAGTTTTCTTGAAAGGAAGTGGAGGAATCCTGGAACACACTAGGGCTCTGCAAATGTACATTTAATCATTTAAAGAAATGTCTTTTGGCTAAAAGCTCTTACCAGCGCTTGCAAGTTGCACTCAAAGCCATACAGCTACATCGTTCCAACAACTGAGGCGAGTTAGCGCCCTTGTTGGCAGCAGGAGCAGAGAGATGCAGGCTGAGCAAATCCTGGGGGCTGAATGCTCTCAAATTCATCAGGACTTTGTGCAGTGTGGGTGAGGAATCCTGGGGGTGGCTCTGCTGGTGGCTGCGCCAGTTCCTCACACAGCAGTGTCCGTGGAGAAGGGCTCAGGCACATCTTGCCTGCCTTGGTTTTTTCAGTGCAAACCATTTGGCTCTGCGGTGGAGCCAGGCAGTCAGAAACATCTCCTGCCAACGCTTTCACTGTGCTTAAGGCAAGCACAGACTCTCCAAGCAGCAGCAGCAAACCAGAGGAGTCAGTTCTCACACCTGGCACCGTGGTGGAACTCCCTGCCCCAAGGTGGCACAGGGCATGGAGCACATGGAGGCTTGAGCACATCCCTGGTGAATTGGTGTGTCCAGAGCTGGCAGTGAGATGCAGTGACCTGGGTGTAGATGGGGGCCACCCAGCCCTGCAGAGCTGGAAGCTAATGGGTGTAACAGGAGGATTGGTCTGTCCATCCTCAGTGTCAGTCACGGCTGCAGTCAGAGACAGGTTACAGTGCTATGTGGATTTTAATAAACCTGTTCGTGGACTTCTTGCTTCCTTACTTTATATATCAAATCCGTCCTGCAAACAGTGTGGAACTCTGACAATGAGTTGAAAGCTTTGGCTGGATTACACTGCCTTATTGAGTCTGTGTCCAAAGCCCTTTGAGGGCTCCCACTGACTCCGTTGGGATTTGGTTCAGACTTCAAGTACATGGGACTCCCTTAAGTAAACTCTTTCAAGGCATGTACATGCTGCAGTACTTAGTGGGCTCTTTGTTACTTCTGTGAATAGGAATGTGACCTTTACACTTCTAACAAAGAGCCCTGAATTACAGGAGTAAATCTTCATGTTTTGGGAGAGATAAGGTTACCATCCCAGCTCCTCCCAGCCCTGCTGTGCAGGTGGCTGAATGGCTGATGAGGCAGTTCCTGAACCACTGTGGTTTTAGTCAGGCAAGTGCTGAACATGCAGTACAGCAGCTTCTGAGCCTCTTCATGAGCAGATGTCCATGAACAGTGGTGGCCAGGGCTGTAAGTTGTTCCGTTTTATGAGTTAAAGCTCTAGTAATATCCTTGTGCCACTGCAGGGTCATTCTGATATCCATGCTGGCAATTCATTTAATCATCGTGCATACTACACGGTGGAAGGCAAGACTAGCAACCCATCTAGGTTTTCTGTTGTCCACCCAGCCCCTTGGCCATGTGAGGGGAGGGAGGGATAAATAAGATGGAAGAAAGTGTTTGGCCTGTATGCTGTCCCCTCCTCTGGTCTAGTTTTTGGTATCCTTGCCTCCCAAACCTGCTATTCCAACAGGAGAAACTCAAGTGAGTGAGAGTAGTAGTTTGATTGACAGTGCTATTTTCTACCTGTATTTTAGGTCACTTCCTGGGTAACAACACTGTGATTGATGTACTGAGACAAGCAGGATTTGAAGTGGAGCACACCCCTCCTGGACAACCAATTGGAAAGTAAGCAGCTGCCCACAGATTATTAATCACTTTCTCTCCTTTTTTCTCTCCCTTTTTCTGTGACTAAGCAAGATTATTGCATTAGTATAGGAGGTGGGTGAGGAACCTCCCTTTCCCACCCAATTTCCAGACAAAAAGTTCATTGTAAAGCATCCATTGTGTGAGTTTGGAAACATATGGAGCCTGAATGGCTGGTGTTTTTGTGGGTTTTTTCCACTTGGGGACATTATTTATATCACAGCTGCTTCATTATACCAGCTTAGAAGTGCCATGGTTTCTTCAAAGAAACATCTCATTCAGCTCATTTTTCCCCAGAGCTGTTTTTCCTTTTGCTCTCCGTGGGGGTTTTTGTTGCTTCTTCGTTGCAGACGTCTCTGTCAGGCTGCTGTTCTTCAGGTGGAATTTCAGTTTTTCCTGAAGGACCACATTTAATTTAGCAGATGCACTTTTGAAAGTGTGTTGGGCAGGTAGAGAGCAATTCAGTATTCCCTGAGCTTCTCCATCTATCTGGTCAAGTAAAGCAGGCAAGAAGGACTTATCAACAGGCTCTTGGCAATCTTCATTAGTATAAAATAAAATATGGCACAAAATTGTCCTTAGCTGGTGAAACAGACTTCCTTCATCCTGCAGACTTTTCTTTTTCCTGGCCACTTAAATGAGGTCTCTGTCTGAAGAAATCACAGACAATAAAACCATGAGGGATGGTGAGAGATCATCTAGCTTTGCAAAATCAGCCTTTCCCCCACATTCTGCAGATAAAATTTGGCCAAGGCTACTCTGTCATAGGATTGTTATCCTCATTAGGAGAAAGTGTTAGCAGCATGCTCCTGTCCCTGGTGGGCAGACATGACTTGGTCCAAAACCGAGGTGAGTCTCAATGAGGAAGATTAATGGCAGAGGTAGTAGGCCATGTCTGAAAAAGCTGTGTGTAATCTAGTTGGAAAATCTGGCTGATCTAACCTTGTTTGGGAAACATCCGCCGTGATTCATATAGAATATAATATGGCTCAACTGTAGATAAGTGTTCTTTGACAGAGCATTTTTCCTAAATGCTTCTTGGAATCTGTTGAGCAATAAAAGCATCATCTTAAATAACAATGGGGGAAAGAGGAAGAAAAGGCTGTTAAACACCACCAGGAAGAGCATATATTTAGAGGAGCTTTAAGAAGCACTTTGGCAGGGAGAGAAAAGTCAACATGGTGCAGGGAAGAGCAGTAAACACTGTAACAGGCTGGAGCTGGAAATTTTTGACTAAAACCAACCAAAAAAAATAGCAAAACAGAAAAACCAAGCAAACTATAGGAGAACAGCTGAGGCATACCATTCCTAGGTTTCTGACAAAGAAACTTTCCACTCAGGGAAGCAGACACTTTCTTCGGCAATTTTCATTTAGCTGAAAGTATCATCTTCCCATGAAAAGTTTTTCAACTGAAAATTGTGAAACTATTAATTTATTGGCTGTTGTGAGCCCTGGAGAAGAATTAAAGATGCAGTAGTGTGAGAGAAGTCCAAGAATAGTCTCTGCTCTCTGGTGTTAGGCTATGTCTGTACACATCATGACAGACTTGAAATAAAGGATGGGGCAGGAAATTTGACTCAAAGCCAGTGCTTAATGTTGACTTATTTGCAGAGTGGGGCATCTCTGTGCATTCCCCTACCTTGGCAGCAGTGTCTCCTGTTCATGATGTCTTCCCTAAAATTCTCGGTGCCTGGGGGAAATATACCTGAAAGCAAGAGGGTTTGGACTCTGCCTGGATGGATGGGTGTGTCCTCAGCTGAATGGTTCCACACTGGGTAACTTCTGTTCCCAGCTCCAGAACATCCTGTTGGGCAGGTTTGCCTGGACTAGAACCCTAATTCCAGTGGGGTCTACTCTGAACATTGAACATACAAAACTTTATTAAAGGGTAAACTACTGTGCAGGGATACTGGATGGAGTCGAGAGAGAGCACATGGTTGCACCCCATGAGGATTAGATGCTCTGTGAGTTTTCCTATGGTCTGGATGATAAGGTAGATCTGCCAGTTCTAGATGAGAATAAAGAAAGAAAAATAAATTGCATGGTAAAAACATCCAGAGTTGCCACTAGACTGATTTACTCAAGGTGCAGAAACAGCAGAAAACTATAGAAACTCTGAATAGAGAGCATTTAAATATATTCACAGGAAGCAGGTTTCTGCCTTTAGAAGACAAAAGACTCTCAGAACTCCACACCAGGGACTGTATTGTCACTGTCCTGTAACTGGGCTGTAGCTATCCTAAGTCCTTGGGGCTCCCCCTTAGAAATGAGGAGGCTGCTGCCAACCATCTTGTCTTTTTTTAGGATAGTTTGTATTTTATGATTTCTGGGCAAGCTGCAAAAGATAGTCTAGCCAAACACAGTATGACAAAACTTGATAGCATGACAACTTAATAGTTGCTGTGTTGTTTAGGTAATTTTGCTATAATTGAGAGTCTTAAAGAACCTTGCATTTTTGTCTAGCCTTCCTTTTTTTTTGCTCTTCTCTTTCCTTTTTAAGAGATGAAATAAAAATTATTGGAAGGTCCAGAAGAGAAACCATTTTGCTATAGTGACTGTAGTAACAAAATGTATACATAGAATAAACAAATAGAAGCTCAACAAATTTTGAGCTGCTTGAAAAGCAGAAGTTGTTTTATGGGTTACAGAGGTGCAGGTGTTTTCATCTTGATTCTTGTGGAGCCATACATGAAGAGGTATTTCTCTCCTGTGCTGAAGCCCAAAAGAGACATTTCTGCTTTACTTCCAAATAAGTTGTATAAGGGAGTCAAGCCCACTGTGTTGCATTCTCGCATTGACAATTGAAAAGTTGGACAGTGTTTAGGGAAGATCAGCTGGATTCTAATGTAGAGTTTGGGGAGGTGGACAGCACATGGAAAAAATGCGAGGGTTGGAAAAAAAACTGAAGCAGCTGCATGCTTATGTTTTGGCAAAGGGAATTCAAAAAAAAGGAGTGTTGTGGACAGACTGTATGCAGAAGAATGAAGAGGCACAGTTTGAGCTGGCACCTAGGCATGTTTGAAAGTATATCAGATTGAAATTGAGGCTGGTTTTGGATGAATATCAATGATTCCTTGACAGTGGTTTGCAGGACAATATTTCTCAGGTTAAGTAAGAAGCCCCATTATATGAAAGTAACTTCAGCAAAACACTTATGCTATGTTCTACTTACTACCATGCTGCATTGCCAAAACAGCAAATAGTCTTTTTCTTTAATCTCTCTGTTCCTAGAACAGTATGATTATTAATATCATGACATGAATAATAGTCTGATCTTTATTGTTCAACAATAATTAAGCAGCATTGCCATAAATAGGTGGAATATAGTCTGGTATGATGTTTAAACTCTGCCATTTCAGTTTTAGGAAGGACAAGAGAATGCCTTCTGTAGAAAATAACTAGCACTGTTCCTGTGTATCAAAAAAAAAAAAAAAAAAGAGTGAAATAGGACAAAGACCAAAGTTGTTTATGCTTTCAGTTGCACCCAGACTGGGTAAAGCCAGAAGATTGTTGGCTTCCTCTGTCCAAAATGCTAAGCATGGGTTGTGAAATGGCTGCTCTTTAAGCCAACCAAACTGAATACCTAGAGTCTCACATTTCTGTTGTCTAGTGACAAGCACAAATTTGAGCCAAATCCTCCCTTTCCTAAGGTATTGGGGAAAAATAAAGTGAGGTCTTATCTGGCTAGAAGAGATAGCCAAGACATGGAGGAGTTTGATGGCTCCACAATCAGTGAACTGGCAAAGAAGAGTTTATATAAAGTACATTTAGCTGGTGTGGAGCTATTTGGGAACTCTCACTGACTGGATTTCTGAAATCTGGCTCCTCCTGTTGATCTGCCTGGTGGCCCAGTGTTGACCTTCCTGTGCCTCTTCCAGAATTCTACCAGCTGACTATTGAAAACACCTTCTTATAAGCTCAGTCCCTTTCTATAAAAGAAACCCTGTTGTATTCATCATGCAGAGCAATGCCATAAACACTTGAGAACTTATTCTCACATTGGCTTAACTTGTTCATTTTGTTGCCTGAGGGAGACAGTCCTGAATCTGTTTGCGTGACAGCCTTCAACAGCGTTCATATTTCCTTCTTATTTTGCTGGCTGTCGTCCTTGTCCCCAGATAAAGGCATTGGAAAATGAATGGCTGAATCAATATCTCATTTCTTTGCCCTGAGATAAGAAAGGCAACTTTTTTCTTTGGTGGAGTTCTGCCAACTGGCTGTCCCTGCTCCTCTCTGTCTTCAGAAAACAGAGCACATGCTTGGGGTTGGGAGAGAGGCAGTGATGGGAGAAAGTTTCCCCTCAGATGGATTCCAGTGACTTGAGCAGATAAAGGGCCACAGCTGCTTCACATTTAACTGGAAACAGCCGAACTGCAAGATCGATCCAGGAAGCACCTGTGTCCATGATGACTCTGTTGTTGCTGGGTTCTCAGAATCAGCTCTGACCTTCTGCCACGTGCCAAGCCCTGATGTGCTGCACACCGTCCTCTTGGCCAGAAGAACACGCAGCACTGCACATTTCCATCAGGCTGCTCTCTCCAAGGATGTGATCAGTGCGGCCTTCTTTCAGAATTGGAGAATTCAGAACAAATCAAAGAATTCAGCACAGGCTTTTATGTCTACTTGTCTGAGAGTTTGAGAGTTTATTGTAAACTCTCAGAGCTTCGCTGGAGAAATTAATTACCCTTGCTCCTTATGTTTGAGCTTCCTGGCCCAGTTGGAGCAACATGTCTTTGCTGCTGTAACTTAGTCCTGGCCTTCTGTCTGAAGCAAAGAGCTTCCTCCCTCCCTTCCCCTATAGCATCCTACAGGTGTGACCCTGGCTCTGCTATTCATTGTTGCCTCAGGGTGGAAGTCTTTGCTCCCCTAGCAATGCTCTCTCCTTCCCCATGATGGAAGCACACCCCATCCACGCAGTGACGCAGCCATTTCGCTCCATCAGGATCCCTAATCCTCTCAAGGTGATGGACAGAAATGGGAAAATGTTTGACATAACATCCCCACAGCTCCAGTTTGGTAAACCCAGTGTAGGAGGTTCCAGAAAATTACAGATGCCCTCAGAGCCCTCAGGAATCTCCCAGCTGTTGCCAACTTTGGGATGTGTACACAGTTTCAGCTTTCTGGTGCCTGGAGTCAGGGTTGCTCCACTCTGCACAGCTGCTAATTTTTGGGATGTGTTAGAGAGAATGTTAAAGTTGTTTTGAAATAAGTAAAAGTTTATTTAGAAAAGACACAAGTGGAAAAAAAAATTATGAGAACTGTGACTCATTAATTGGAAACAACTGAATTAATTGAGGAGAAAAGAACTGAGAAAGGTACATTCTGGATCCCCTCTCTTCTGAGACAGGGAAAAATGCACCCTTTTTTTTTTTATGTGAGTGGAATAATCTCCCCATTGAGATGCTGCAATTCCTTCTTAAACCTCTTGTAAACCTTCAGATCTTTTGCTTGATCTGAGCCTGAGGATCATGCTCCCATCACTAGCTCGCTTCCCTGAGAGGAAAAGCAAATCCGTTATTTATGGGGATTCTCTGACAGCATAATTTACAGTAAGAGGTGCATAGGGATTAAATGGGGTTCATCCACATTCATTGGCAAATTTATTGCCTCATCTAACATTGGAGAATATGACTACTCAATGCTTAAAATACTTAGCCATGAAAATATGCACATTACATTTTCATGTTCCCATGTGCCTTTAAAATATCCTCCTTTGCTCTGTTATTGTCTCTGTGTCTACCTTACAGTCCCAAAGTCTGAGACATCCAAAGTAACTCTTAGGGAGAAAAACATGGAAGGAGGTCTCCAAAACGTGGTAGAGAAGCAAAGTCAACTTACAAATTCTCAGCCATATAAATTTAATTATCCTGTCACTTCCTGAGCAACACATTACTTAGGGACAGTGTATCTGCATGTTCTTTGGGCCACCTTTAGGCACTGAACACCTTTTGAGAGAAATGAATTTAGCAACTTACTACAAAAAAAAAAAATCTGGGGAAGAACCAGATAATTCATGGTGTTGGAGTAAGAATACAGAGCAGAACTTCTCAGGAATTTTATGTTTGACTAGTTCTCCCAGTGGGACATTCGCTTTGCTCTATAATCAGATTTTATCCTTGGCAAAATTTCTGGTTTCTTTTGAAAAAAATTGTTTCATATTCCATATAATTCTGTTCCTTGGGAACGAGGCCGCTGGGGAAACCTAGGCTTGCTTCTTTTTGCTCAAGGGCAGCTTGCTTGCTGAGCTGTCCTGAAGCCAGTGCTAAGGTTTCTAGGGTTTTTTGCTGATCTGCAGCCTATCACTTTTAGGAGATCTATATCTCATACTCCATAAACTCTCTAATAGTAAACTTAGAGAGCCTTGGAGACTTCAAAAGTTCAGAGCTAGTTCTTACCTTATTTCCTAGCCAAATTTCAGAGTTCATGTTTCCACAGGAGAAGCTGATTTTTCATCTTCTTCCTGCTTCCAGCCAACTCTAACACAGATCTTTTCACCTCAGGTAATAAGTATGAGATGAAAATTTTGGTTTATAGTTATTAGAGATAAAGCTGATCCAACTTGCACTGAAGTTGTTGGCTTCCATCAGTGCCAGTAGCTTTTAGAGGTCATCGTTAATATGAGATGGTTGCTGATCCTCTCCCATCTTTGGTTGTGTGGAGCCATGAGGGAATTGGTGGAAAACTCAGAGTATGTTCACACAGTTGTGCAGATGCCTTCTATAGTCAAAGTAAAAAGACTGGCTTTTCCAGAGTAGTGCTCATGGGTGTCTTAAACAACTGGCCCTGCTTGCTTGCAGGAGGTGTCTGTCTGGTTTTAGGTGGCTAATCAAGTTTTAGAGGTGTAGTCATTTTGTGAGATGTGTCACTAGGCTCATTGAAGCCTTTGGAAAAACTGCACCATCCCCTCTCCAGCCTTATATTTGAAACAGTGAGGTTGTGTGGCTTTGTTTGTGTATTCAGCCTGCTCTTGTCCTGTGGATTGATGGCCTCCACCCCAGGCGATATCAATCTGGGCTGAAGTGCAGCTGCACTTTGTAGCAGCTCAAGGGGCACAAAGGTATCAAGTGGTATTGTGTGCTTGGAAAGATGTCGTTTATCTAAGGAAGTTTGTGGTCTGTTTGCTGTCACTCTGTCTTTGCAGTGCCGACTTCCCTTACCTTCCCTATCATGTTGTCAGGCAAAGAGACCTCACACATTAGGACAGATAGCTTTTCCACATCCAGAGCTCACTTCTTTTCCTTCAGCAAGAGGTCTGTGGGCTGTGCTGCAATCGATAGAGCTGATTCATTCAGTATGAGTGTAATTGCTAATAATTTAGCTTGCAGGGAGGTCTTTACAATGTACAAGGTCCTAAAAAAGGAACAGGGAGAAAGGAAGTCAATGACTTTTCTCACTCACACTTTCACTTAAAGTTCCTTCAATAACAGTCTCTTAGGAGAAAAACAATCAAGGATACAGTGTTCTACAGAAGATTTTGCTGAGAAGCACGTTTCATCTTTCATGAGTGATCAGGTGTTCATAAGGATATTCTCTGGAGTTTAAATGGGTTAGAAGCCCTCCAAAACAATGTTATGTGACTGGTGGCATGGCCAAATGACTCCATGTGGGTGGACCTTGTTGTGGCAAGCTGTAAAATTTACTGAAACCTTTTTGAATTACCCCCACAAGTAGAGAGTCACTCTAATGTACATATGGGATATGATCTTGTGTCATTTCTTGCCCATTTTGGTGCAAAATAATCTCATTTTTACCAACTCAGAGTATCTCAGGCAAGCCAGGTGACTTCTTGCTGGCCATAACCCAGCTTTGGCTCTGAAATGACACTGTGGATGTCCCTTTAGGAGAACATGGTGAAGAGTCAGGTTGAGATCCGTGTATATCTGCCCCTCCTCCTAGTTAGGTGCTAGTAGAAGGAGCAGGAATGCCAAAAGGAGTAAGTTCTTATAACAGTAAATTAAGGATGGTGAATTTATGAAGCACTTGTCACAGTAAATACCTTAGAAGCCAGAATGCATTTTTGTGTCATGATCACTGAATCATTTTTATGAGAAGTCAAAGTAAATTCATATGCAATCTGTAAAGTTTGTAAAGAGTTTAATTCATCCAGGAAATCATGTGTTGGGAATACTGTACCCAGATCCAGATCAGATATACTTCAGAGAAGCATTTAGGTTTTAAAATCCTTCCGCAAGCTAAACTGATCTCCAGAATCTTTGGAGTTTCACCCTTCTCTGGACCTCATGCTCCATGCAAGTGAACATCATGCCAATGTGTTTCCCATTTCCTGGGGTTTAAACTGCTGTGTTTGATGACTCAGGACTTTCCAAGGAAGCAGCTCAGTCACTCATTCTGTCTGAAGTGGCCTCAGGTGCCTCAGAGGATATGTTTTCTCTTCCACAGTGATTCATGATTTCAGAGCAGAGGATCAGCTCTCTCTTTTTTTTTCTTCCCACAAAGTTAATTAATAAAACAAATTTCTATTAGTGGGTGCTGAAAGATTTTGGTTTTCCACCTACAGTCCCAAGTGCTCTGCATTCCAGGAAGAATGAAAAATGGACCTGTGAACAGAAATAGGAAGCAGGAAAAATGAATCAGATGCTGCAGATGGATGTAGGTGCAGTGGCTGTCAAGTGATATGGTGGAAGAACTTCCTGAATTAAGACAGTTTCTTGCAATTGTGATTGCTAAAACCACACCACTACAGTAATCCAATTTGGATTCCTCGGTGCAAATTTAGAAAGTTTGGGGCACAGGGAGTGTCTGTCAGAAACTGAACTCTCTGTTTGGGCCTCCCTGTTGACCTCTTGCTTAGGTGGGCATCTGCATGGAACATGGCCGTTCTGCTTGTGGAAACTGGGTCTTCTGCCACTGTCAGGGGCTCCTGTTGGTCAGGAGGAGCACCTGGAGAATTCACTCCCTCATGGCCACTGTGGACCTGGCTGTGCCCATCTGTCTGCCTCATCTAGCCCCACCACAGAACAGAATTTTTCATTAGCATCAAGAATTAAGCGTAAATTTATGCCCACCAAACACCTCAGCAAGAAAAAAATTGGTCCTACAGGGAGCCAGAGCTGACAGGATGACTAAGTTTGGGATATTTCCCCTTCCTACTACTGTATGGGACATCAGAGCAGTTCACAATTCCATAGTGCCACTCTCTGCTGGTGGCAGCTTGCAGAGGAAGATACTTTGGTGCTCTCAGTTGTGGGAAAGAGCACACTGAAGTCTTTCTCTGTTGATTTCCAGTCTAGCCAGGAGTAGTAAGATTTTCCTGCTAACTTGTAGCACTTCAGCAGCAAAACCTTAGACAGGATCCAAGTGCTTTAGTACCCAGTGCCCTGTCTGGCAACTAGATTGGCATCTCCTGTCATATGACGCCAGCTTCACATTTCCAAATTACTCTTGCAAAAAATAAAGACAGTCCCAGAAATTCCTCTGTCAGGACAGCACATCCCTGTTTATGTTTGAAGGGCCGATACCAATCTGGAGTCCCCAGCAACCAAACTGCGCCCTGGTGATCAAGAGATGAGCCCTGCGTTGTGTTCGAAACGAGCGCAGCACTGTGAAACGAGGATGAAGCAGAAATAAATCAGGATGAAGGATGTGGGGCATTACCTACTTTACATGAAATCCCTGCTTGGAAAGACGTGGTCGGTGTTCCGAAGTTTTCCTTGGAGAGTGCTTGGAAGTTGCACACTGGCCTATTTGTGGAGAGCTGAACAGTTTCCTATTGTCCATGATGTGAAACACTTCCCAGATAAACACTTCCCTCCTCCACTGAAGAAAAATGATAAAGCCTCGGCAGAGTTACTGGTTTCTGTTGGCATTGAGCTCTACTAAAGACTATAGTTCATATCCGTGCCAGAGCTATTAAGGAAAGGCTCTGTTATTGAGTGAGACTGGGATAGTCTTAAAGGGTTTAATAACGTCGTGCGCCCACATCTTTGCGTCTCTGGGTTCATTATACCCCTGGAATGTAAATCCCAATCCACAGTGGATAAACAAGGTTCACATGGATCTCAAATACTCTTGTGGTATTGTGTCCTCCTGATTTCTGAAAGGGAGAGAAAACATTGCTGGAAATAAACTCACTGGAGTTGTTTAGCCTGGAGAACAGGAGGCTCGGGAGGGACCTTACCACTTTCTACAAGTACCTGAAAGGGGGTTGTAGTGAGGTGGGAGTTGGTCTCTTATGCCAAATAACAAGCAGTAGGAGAACAAAAAATGGCCTCAAGTTGTGCTGGGGAGGTTTAGATCAGAAAAATTTCTTCACAGAAGGGTTTGCCGTATATTGGAGCAGGCTACCCAAGGAAGCAGTGGAGTCACCATCCCTAAAGAGATTTAAAGGGTGTGTGGATGTGGCATTTAGGGGCATTGTTTAGTGGTGAACATGCCTGTGCTGGGTTAACCGTTGGACTCGGTGATCTTAAAGGTCTTTTCCAACCTAAACAACTCTGTGATTCTACCAAGAGAGCAGTAAATCTCTGCTGCTGTAGTGGGTTTAGGTTGTAACACTGCCTGCATTTGTGGCATTTTAAGTAATTCTAAGGAATGATTCCTAACACCCACAGAGTCAAGGCATCATATTCCATCACAGGGAAGATCCAGATGTCCCTCCATGAACTTCAGAGAGAAAAAGCTGATTTTTGAAATCGGCAATGCTAAGAACCAAGGCTGTGTAACACCAGGGTAATACTGGTGGTGGTTTGGTCCAGGTCAGTGGGTGGTTCTCCCTCTGCTTCTCTTGTCCTGGTTGGTGCAGGTCTGAAGGACCTTGTTGTGTCCTCACCTCTGACTCCAGTTTGGTTTTGCTGGGTGCCTCCCTCCTTCCTCCATGGTGTCTCCTAGGCAGAAGACCTCTTCCCAATAGCAGCGTGTGGTTGCACTTGTTGACCTACAGTCAGTGGATGCCATCGATACAGAGTCACTTTTCCCCACCATTTGGTCAAAAGCAAACGTTGCTTTGAGTTTGTGACAAAGGAATAATCTTGTTTCCCTAGAGGCCTGGGGTTTCTTGATAACGTCAAATGAGAATTTTGCACTTGCATCAAATTTGTATGTAGATTAGGTTTTAGGTGGGAATTGCAGCTTCCATTGACATTTAGCAGGTACTGGGGTTTTAAATCGCTGAGGCAATTTTAGACACATTCCCCTCAAGGAGAAAGGCCAGTGACTTGAAAGAAAGCAGAAGTAACAAGGGTTTCATTTGTTTGTTTCACAAATGCAGCTCTGAATTTAGGGCAATTTCCATGTATTCAAGCCTTCATACTAATTGCAGTCATTGCTGAATGGTCAGCAATTCCCACTCCAATCAGTAAAAGGCAGCGTCTGAAATCCACAGGCAACCAGAAATGGTTTAAATGAGGTGATAGAGCTGGAGACTGATTTTGTTTTCTTCTTCGTCTTTCATTAATGGAGTGCACTGTCCCACTTGCCTCCTTCTTTACTTCTCCTGCCTTTCCAAGAAGCCCTGATCAGTCTGTGAACAACAGATCTGATAAGGTCTAGGAGTCCTATGGGTTCCCTAATTATTGGACTGTGGTGTATAGAAAAAGGGCTGAACCTTTCCTCATAAAGCCTGACTCCATAATGCTTATTTTCACATAAATAAGGACATATGCTCCTTTTTGATCTGTGTGCTACTTGGGATAATTCAGTTCCAACTGGCTGTCAGATGAATTCTTACTAGAAAAGGAAGGGGACAGAGGGACAGAGTAGCTTCCCCTTCTGTTCAGAATTAACAGGCTGGTGGGGCAGCCCCAGGCAGTGTCATTGTAGAGGGAGAGTCAGATGAGTTGTCCTGCAGTTTTGATTAAAACATCTCACGTGGGCAGCATTTCAACAGCATTGACTTTGCTGCAGTTTGAGCTGTATTACAGCACCACCTCATGAGAAATCCTAGTTTGGTCACTCTCTGTGTTCCAGCTTTGTGTAGTGATAAGAAGCTAATGTGACTGCTGGAACCTGTGCCAGATGCCAGGCATAGTTCTGATGAGTCTCTGACGTCTGCTACACTTGTGATATTCCATGTTTTTCCGTAGCTAGGCAGTGCTACAAGTACTCAGCTGTGATACTCTCTCAGACAACTGACACTTAGATAGGGCATTTCAAGGCATACAAACAAACAAACAAACAGATGTGCAGATGCAATGGAGGTAGGTGAGCCCCTAGAGCTCCTGTGCAGTGAGGTTTCCAGCAGAGTTAGGGAGGGAGGCTGCAGGGCTGTCACCTGTGTACTGTCTGTCACTGTCAGACACCATTCGCCTGTCAGCCTGCTTGAAATGGAGCTCTTTAATCAAGGCATAATTTAATTCTGGGATTCTTAAGTGTACCAATAAAAATAATAATCATGCATAATTTAATTCCGGGATTCTTAAATGTACCAATAAAAATAATAACCATAGACATTTCAGTGATGGAGAGATATTTTCTGGGGTCAGTGCAAGTTTTCCTGTTTTAAGGAGGAAAGACCTGGAGCCTGTTCTTTCTAACTAGACAGTGAGATTTGCCTGAGTTCTTTAAAAATCAGTCTCCCCTATGCCCTCAGATGGCTCCTGCATATTCAAGGTCTGATCTCATACATCTCAATTAGCGACCAAAAAAAGAGAATATGAAACCTTCTTTTCTTCCTTTAGGTTTCAACAGCAATGTGCATGCTTTGTTAATGAAGAATTTTAGTGTAGGGTGGCTTTGTCGGACAGAAATGAGCATTAATTACAAGCACTTTCATCAGCATGACTTGACGTAGAGAGGGAACCCTCTGTGACACCAGGCTAATACATAGAGAGACATTATGAGAAGTCCATTAGCATTAGAGTTGACAGAACAGCATTAGACATTAAAGCAAGTGGGGTTTGGAGGGAGAACTCTTCTGCCTTCATCACATTTCGAGGGCTCTGTCTGTTACTGTGCAGTGAAAATGCCCACAGACAGGCTGAGGTGTTGCCTGAATAGAGATTCTGACAACTGTCTTGTTCTTTTCTTGGAAACACTCGGGCACTGTGATATGGGCAAGGCCAATGGGCTCTAACAATATTCTGGAGAAAGTCAGAGTGTCTCTCTGTTCCTTTTTTTAGCTCAGCAGCCATCAATGGCTAAGCAGATCAGATGTTTTACAGTGGCGGCTACAGAGAAGAAAAGTGGATTTAGTGTCACGAAGATGTGGAGTCTCTTGCAGACATGGTCTTCTTACGGCTCTTTGGTTCCACACTTGTGCCTGCTGTTGGGTTTAAGTGGTCTGTGTCTCTCTCCTTCTGGTGATAGCAGCTACTTATGAGACCATGTTATCTGTGTCTTGCAATTGTAAGAGCCTCGACTGAACAAGGTACTTCAGGAACACAAGTTGCTGTGCTTGTACAGATCTGTGATCTACCCAGTACCCCATTTCTGCCAGGATTCAACTTCCAGAGCATCAGAGGGAAGTGCAGGAACAGCACCAGGCAAACAGAGAATAATCTGCCCTTAGTCTGAGTCTGAAGTCAGTGAAAATGTTGTAGTCTCTCAAGCTGAGAATTTGGCGCTTTGCTCAGCTGTGTCTCTGTAGGGAGCTTTTAGTTTTAAGATACGATAGAGAATATTGACTCCTGCAGATATATCTTCACTCTGGAGGATCCAGCAAAGAAGGGAAACTAATTCCCAGTGGAGACAACCTGGGCGCAGAACTCAGTTTGGACTGTAAATGAGCAAGTACACAAACAGTTGTGTATTAGCTGTAACTCTACTGTGGAATTAAATCAAGCATCCAGTTTGGGGGTTTTTTTGTCAGTCACCTTCTTAAAATTCATTGCAAACTCGGCACTCAAAATTATATTATAAGATGCTAAAACATTTCAGGTAAATTTATGTAGCAAGTCTTTGGGCCCTGCATGTACATAGAGAGTTGTAGTTTGAATGTGAAGGCCTCTCTCTCCTCTGTGAAGGAGACTTCCAGATATCCGAGGACAACTGCATATCTCTGTGCTCTCATGTTGAGCCAGGATGCCTGAGCAGGAAAAAAGCCCATCCTGACCCATGGGATAGGGATTGTATCCAAGGAACTTTAGGTACCACTTCCATAGGACAGCGAGGCACCAGAGGCAGCCGTGGTGTGAATATTTTGCTTAAGCTGAACTACCCAGGCAGAAACAGCTTGGCACTAAATTGGTGTGGCAGAGATTTAGGGAATAGAGCCTGAGGTGAGGCTTGTGTACCACGAGCAGAGAAGGTTCTTATTTGCTGTTAATGTGGAAAATGGAACAAGACTGGAGGGTCAACCCATCCTTCCTCTGGGGGCACAGCCCATCCTCTGGGGCTGGAGTGCGCAGCTCACAGAGTTTTCATGAAAGACGCATAAACAAAGGATTATTCAGTTCAAGAACTGTACTAAAAAATTGAGAAGGGAAAATGAGTTCAGAGCAATTTTAAATGGAACGTTTTGAGGATGCTTTTGAAGGCAGGAATTGGGTTTTGTTGGGTTTTGTCATTTTTATATATTAGTTGGGTTTTTCTTTTTAATTGAGATCAATTTCTGAACAAAAAAGGGCACTTTGTAGCATGTAAGTCTTTGAAAACAGAAAACTAAAAAAAAATAGAAGCTTTGTTCAGAAAATGCTGAAATGAAACATTTTGAGTTTTCTGAAAGAATTCACATGAAAATGTGGAAATGACACGTTACAAATGTTACAACTGCCCTCTTTTTTTCAGCAAATTCAGCCTCTCAAGTGCAGAAAGTTTGCATTTCTTCTCCTGTGCCTTAGACCAGCTCCACTTGTAATGAAATGGAATAGATAACAAGAGTTTTACTTGTTTCTCTTTATAGTTTCTCAAAGTAGGGAGGAAAGCCTTATGATCCATGTGAATATCTTCACATCACAAACTTTTCATTTCGTTTATGCACAGAGTTTCACATATAGATATGTGTATACTGAGGACTAAATTAACTTTCAAGCTAAGGTTACAGTTCTTGAGCAACAGTGATTCTTCCCAGAGAAATAGCCTGACATGGATTCAGAGCACAGAGATACCATCCAAGTTTGGGGTGGACTGTAATCTAATTTAACTACTTAACCTAATTTAAGTGCTCATGAGATGTAGTTGACTATGGTGCAAAAAAATGAAAAAACAACTTTGTTTCCAAATTCTGTTAAGTGGAAATGTTTTAACTTTAGTGTACAGGCCTAAGGCAACTACATCCTAAATGAAATAACCTCATTATAACTAAGCTGATCAGGTGAGTGAATAATCAGGGATTTCACGGGAGTAATCACCTAACCCTAACCTTAAGTGTCTTGAGCCCAAATTCATCCTGAGTAATTTACAGCACTTAGCCTCAAGCAGCTCAGATAAAGTTTAAGTATGGAGAGAATCTAACTCTCTGATCTCTGCTTTGGAGTGACTGTCTTTTGCAGTAAAATATATTTATGCTTTTCATCTTGAAGGAGGTTATGTCCATGGTGTCACCTGGTTATGTGAGTCTGTGCTCTCAATCCATACTTCCCATCACTGGAAAGAGGCCCTATAATCTGTGGGGTGGGTTAGGATTTCTGCCTGCTTTTCTGTTCTTTTGTTTGCCTCTCTCCCAAGAGCTTTGAAAGTCTGAGCTTCATCCTAGCATGGAAGAGGGGAAAAAAGCAAAACCCCTTGTGGGACAGGACATTGTGGTACCCATCTTGTGGGTGTGCATGGCTCTCTGGGAGAGATGTGTAGGAAAAGCAAAGCCAGGAGCAGATGTCTTCGTGGCCTGTGGCGAGGGGAGCGAGGGTGCGTGCGAGGGGCTGACAAATTCCTGCCTTGACAAAGACACCCCAGCCGGAATTTATGAGAATCCATCTGCAATAAAACGCTTTTAACTCACTGTCTGGCCGTCATCCGGCTGCATCCCAGGAACGGTGGCACAGGGATGAAGCTGCCACATCACACATTCCTTGCTATCACCGCAGCTTCTCTCTTGATGAAACAAAATCTCCCCTTGTCTGACAGTTCTGAGAATTGAAGCAAGAAAACCTCAGTGATGTTGCTGTGCTTGGAAGCCTGTGCAAAGCAGGGCAGTCTTCTGAGCAAAACTTTTCCATCACTCGTGCTGCAGTCAGGATGCAAATTGGCAGTCTGGGATTTCGGAAGATTCTGCACATATCTGGGGGAACAGAGATGTTACCACAAGATTGCTGAAAAAAAAAAAGTAGATTGATGTTTTAGTTGTCTGGAAGATGTGTATCATCAGCAAAGGCATAAAGCGAGGGCACGTCCCACCCTAGCCCTGGGGAAGCCCAGGGGAGGCTTGATGTGGGACTCATCCAAACATTGCTGGTGTTACTCTGGCAGGTCAGGGGCAGAGGTGTTACTGGGGTCTGCCTTGCCTCACCTGTGCAGATTTAAGCCTGGGAATTATGAAAATAATATATTGCAGGATATCATGGTGTTAATGTCATTTTTCTGACCAGATCCACTCGATAACCCTAACAAATCCCAGTGATGAGTCAATTTTCAAGGGTCAGTGCCAGTACAGAGTGACACTGCAGACCACAAGGCAGAGAGAAAAATGCTGAGACAGCCTAATGGTGCATCCAGTTCAGTCCAAATAACTTACATGTTCTGTTTTGTTATTTTAATTCTTGAAAAGAATTAGAATAGGATGGCAAATTTCACCAGAAGTGAAAGAAAACCACAGAGCTCTTTGTCTGTGGATTAAGCGTTTTCAAGAACTAGCAGGAATAAATGTTTTCCTATTTTCGCTCTTTTCTGTACATTAGGACCAAGCCATGTAGGATATTTTCTGAAACTCCAAACTTTTCTTGTTTGGGCTTTGTTGTCTTAGAGAACTTGTTTTGCAGAACTGCACATCCTAGGGAAGGAAATAAAGGTCACAGATGAGAAAAACCCACCTAAGGGCCTGAAATTATTTTTGTTTCTCCAAGACCACCCTGTGTGGGAATGATACATTTAAAAATGGGTGGAACCTCTAAGCCTGGAATTGTATCAAGCTATTCATGAAAAACCTCTGAGATCTTTGTGTGGACCAAGATATTTGGGTGGTACTTACTCTTTTTTCAGAAAAAGCACTGTGGCCTCACAAACTGAAAAATAGCCTTGGTTTCTCCCTGCATTTAAAATAACTGTGTATCGTGGAAAGATGTGTCATAACTAGTGGAGAAATGGGAAGAAAAGTCCATTGTATAGCAGACGTTCCATAGAGTGCAGCTCTGCATTCACAGAGACACAAAGTGGGTAAAAAGACAAAACAATCCTTGCAATGAGGACCTGACTTTAACAGTAAAGCACCATGTAATGCAGGGAATGATAGTCCAAAAATCCTGTTGTACATGGCAAGTTCTTGCCTTCAGAATGCTATCACTAACCTTAACCAAAACAAAAAAACCACACCTTACTCTAAGCCTATCAATAAACAAAATCATGACCCTAACCAAAACATAAGAACACACCTAAAACCAAACCCTAACATTAACCATAAACCTAACCCTAACGCTAACACCAACCCTAAGACCAAAGCCTACACTCAAACATGAACCTAACCCCACCCATAACACTAACGCTTAACCAAACAGCAACCCTAAAAAAAAACCCTAACTCCTACTCTAGCACTAACCATAAACCTAANCTAACCAAAACATAAGAACACACCTAAAACCAAACCCTAACATTAACCATAAACCTAACCCTAACGCTAACACCAACCCTAAGACCAAAGCNCCAAATGTGAACCTAACCCTACCCATAACAATAACACTAAACCAAACAGCAACCCTAACACTAAACCCTAAACCCTACTCTAGCACTAACCATAAACCTAACCCTAACCTTAACAATAACACCAACCCTAAGACCAAAGCCTACACCCAAATGTGAACCTAACCCTACCCATAACAATAACACTAAACCAAACAGCAACCCTAACACTAAACCCTAAACCCTACTCTAGCACTAACCATAAACCTAACCTCAGCCCCAACCTTAATCTAAACATAACCCTAACCTAAGCCTAGCCCAACCCCCAACCCTAACCCTAAGCGAAACCCTCCCCCTAAACCTAACCCTAATCCCAACCCTAACACCAAACACTAACCCCAACTCTAACCCTAAGTGCAACCCTAACCCTAATCCCAACCCTAACACCAAACGCTAACCCCAACCCTAACCCTGACTCCCAGGCTGGCAGTGACTGTAGGAAAAGGGCACCTCCCGATGGGACATTTCTGGATCAGCTCTAGACAGAAACATGAGGGACCAACAGGCTGGCCCTGGGCTTTGGGCCAGCCCTGGGCTTTGGGCCTGGAGTCTGCCAGAGCTGGGCTTTGCAGGGAGCCGGGGGTGGCACAGCCCTGGCTCATTGTCAGCCAGGCTGGCTTAGCACAGGGGCTTGGTCTCACCTGGCACAGGGAGCTGGGGGTGGCATGGCCCTGGCTGATTCCCACTGAGGGCTGGCTTGGCACAGGGGCCCAGTCTCACCTGGCACAGGGAGCTGGGGATGGCACGGTCTTGGCTGTTTTCCTGCGAGTCCTGGCTTGGCACAGGGGCTCGGTCTCACCTGGCACAGGGAGCTGCAGGGTGTGGGGAAGGGATCCCTGCCGGCCTCCTGCCCCAGGGCGTCCCCCGGGTGAGTGTCACCCTGCGGTGACTGTCCCCTGCACACCTAAGGACTCGCAGCAGGTGTCACACACCATGGCTGTGGCAGGGACAGGGTCAGGCACCCAGGAGACCATGGAGAAATTATCATCTCCAAGGAAATCTATCTTTAGAAATTAATTAATTTCTAAATTAACATCTTTAAATATCCTTATGATCTATTTGGATGAAATATCCATATTCTGTTTTGATTTTCCCTCTGGTGGAATGTCCGTAGGATGAAAGGAACCAGGTTGATAATGAATTAATTTTATTTTTATAATATTTGTTGCTTGTTTTTATTGCAATTATTATTTTTGTACAATATAGTATAATTATTATAACTGATTCATTAAATCAGTTTAAAACTAACTTTCTTTTCTTTGAGGTGGGCAAACATGCATCAACGTACAGCCTTCAACAATCCCTCTTAGGTCTTGGCGCAATTATTAGCAGTTACCAATAATTAAAAAATTGTTAGTGCAGAAATAATGGAACCAATATCAACCAAATGCAATATGCAGTTGCCACAATGGAGCTATTCCCCCGACTCGACTCTAACATACTGGTGGTTGGTTTATAACCCTCTTCAGGTTACAGCATTTTAATGTTTCTCCGGTGTTTATTTATTCTCTTCCCAAAGAATGTTCTGAAATATCAAGTTTACAATCTGTGGCTCAGGTGATGGTAGTGGAAACAATTAAGCCAGAAACTTTCAAAGCCACCACTGGGATTTTGATGCCCACAGTCATTAATTTTAATAAGAAGGGAGCTGCCAGTCGTCTTAAGTGGTTTGTAAAATCTCAACCCATAAAAACACCTCTCTACTGGTTCCAGTTTACAGGGAGCTCAGAGCAAGGTAAACACATGTAAGAAAATAGTAGGTGTTAAAAGGTGGAAAGTACGTGTTCAGATATCCCTAAGACCACTCAGGGAATCAAAGGGCAGCCCCAGCCTTGAGCTGGCACATTGGTGGCTGCTCCTGCCTGCAGCATCTCAGGGAATTACTGACTGATCAGGGCATGAGGCACAGAGAAGTCAGTGGAAACAGAAATCTTGGCTACAGCTCAGTTCCAGTGGCTTCCTGCCACCCGTTGGTGGCTGTGGCCATCTCAGGACCCACATGGTGTCTGTAGGTGCTTGGTCCAGGTCCTTCTACCTGCCTAAACTCTCCTATCCAAGTTCACACTGTGTTGTCCTCCAGGCTGCTAAATGGCTGCATTTGGATGTTGATGCCTCGCTGATCCACCATCGTGGCTGGATAAAAATTAAGAACTCTCCACTGTGGCTGAGAGTGCCCAGTGCAAACCTGTGAGCACCTCTCCATTTAGTGAGTCTGGAGATGGTTTTGCTTCAGCCATGAGTCTGTGCCACAGCTGAGGGATTCTTAAGGCTTTGGGGAGCACTAAGAACTCTCAAAGGAAATTGCTTCACTGGGGAAAATTCACCCTCAACATGAAACATGAAAGAAAGTCTTAAAAGGGAAAAAAATTCAGAACCGGTAGATCTATCTGAGATATAAAATAGAGCATGGAGTGACTATGAATGAGTTTGGAAAGGACTCACTGGAAGTCTAAATGCTTGGAAAAAGAAGGGAAAAATGGGGTTTTGTTGTGTGTTTTATTAATAAAACCAACCGTGAAGAATTTTAGAATTAGTTCTTAAAAACTTTTTTTTTCCTCTGTTTTATGATCTCTGAAGAACTTCATGAACGTTGTCTAAACGTGACAAAGTTACTGTAGTATTTGCCAGTGAATCTCGTGGTAGCAATAATTAATTATCAGTAAGTACTGGAAGGACTTTTGGATGAAACACACCAATGTGGAAATAGAGGTGACCATCAAGACTGGTATTATAACAGACTTCAAGAAAGTCAGAAAGAAAAAAAAAAGCTTCCATTAGTAGTAGATGTGACTTTTTTGGAAGAGAACAAAATGTTCCATAAATGAAACATGTGGTTTCACTTGCAGCACATTTTGTACATTGTCACCAATGAAGTTTAGGATTTTTTATTACTTTTTCATTAAAATGTCTTACTGGTTTCACTCAGGAGGCAAAATTTTTCACGTGGCTTTAATTGTTTCTGTCATAAAAGTCATAGCATCCATGTAATAGAAATAGTTTTGCAGACCACAGCTTCATATTGCCTATTAATTCTCTTCCATTTTTTGTACCTACAACTCATTGGCCCATCCCAGGGACAGGAAAAGTTCTTGCAATTAAGACTGAACATGAACTTCTGCTGAAGTTCGGGGGGAAAAATAACTTTATGTCAGTCCTGGTTTATTAGATTTTTGTTTCAGCTATCTTAGCTCACAATAAGTTCACATGGCTGCATACCAGAGGAGAGAGTTTATATTGACTTTCTTCTAAAATCAGTGAAACTCTAGAAGATGAAAATAAAAGGTCTTTTTCTGCGTGATTCCGGTCTTGTACAAGAGGTGGTAATAACGCAGACAGGATTGAAGAGCTCTGGCAGGATTGTTTCAAGGAGGCTTTGGACAGGTCCTTTACCCCATTTTTCTTCATTACCTGCTGGATTTCAGGTCTCACATATCCCATCCCAGCAGCTTAGCTTCCATGCTTCCATGCTTCTGTCGTCAGTCTGGGCTTCCTTGTCACCGATCCCAACTGGAAAAGGAGGCATAATTCTTGTTGCAGTTAAAACTACTTGTTTTCTACAGATGATATCCAAAGTTGGGAAAAAAAAAACCAATTAAAAAAACCAGATAATGAGATAACTTGTGTTAGCTCATTAATTTAGGATAATCTCTTCAGGTATCTGTTTGCTTCAAAGAGAGTCATTGGCCAGCTTAGAGAGAGTTTTGTCATTTGACCTTCAGCCCAGCAGGGAAGGCAACATTGACCCCTACCCCTACTCTAAGGCCTCTAAGTCAATAAAATGCCAGAAAACACCAATAGTGTATCCTTTGTCTTTTCCCCATTTTTCAGTTAAGTTTTAAC
This sequence comes from Vireo altiloquus, assembly GCA_013396875.1. NCBI lineage: Eukaryota > Metazoa > Chordata > Aves > Passeriformes > Vireonidae > Vireo > Vireo altiloquus. The sequence goes on from VZRF01012499.1 coordinate 1,840,128, forward strand.
TTGAAAGCTTCCTAGGAAACACCACTGCTGTCTTTACTTGCTGCCCCGGAGCAAAACCCTTGTGCACCTTCTCAGCAGTCAGGGGCAGCCACCAAGCAGCACAGTCCTCTGCTTTCACCTTTGTTTTGGCACCATTCCCCCCTTACTCATTGAATATTTAAACGTTGTGTTTTGCAGTTCAAGGACGACAAAGACAAGCCCAGCTTTGGAGGGACCCTCAGTGACAGCCTTGCCCCCTGTCCAGCTTTCTGAGCAGGTCCCACTGGCATCTCCTTCTCTGAAGCCGCAGCAGATGGATGCAGAAGACAGCCTGTCTCCTCACCTCTTGTTGCCTGACAGCATCAGCCAGCTGGAGGAGTTTGGCAGGCAGAAGAAGTGGCACAAGAAGCAGCACAAACACCATCGCCAGAGGCAGTTCAACGACCTCTGGGTTCGGATAGAAGACAGGTGAGTCATGGCTGGTGTGGTCCCTGTCCTCTTCCTGCTGGCTCCTAACTCTCTCTGCAGATCCCATCTCTTGTTGATTAGACCATAAGGAGGGTTGGACAGCTAACTGGGAGTGAGGTGTTATTTTTGTAGCCTAATGAAGAGCTAGGAGGAAAGCTCATAGGCATGTTTGATCTAAAAGTAAAGAGGAAAAAAAAAGCTAATGCTTAAAATATTTAAAATACACAGAAACAAAGACTTGACAGAGTAAAAAACAGGAAAGGAATGACAATAGAAAATATTCTGTGTTTGTCCTTTTTCTTCCAATAATTATTTTCCAATCTGTACCGTCAGTTTTCAGCCCAAAGGCTTGCCCATTTTCCAACCATGCAGAATATTCCTGGGAGTTTTTAAGATTCTGACAAATCTGACTTTCAACTTTCTTAACTGTGTTCTGGGGCTGAAATGTTTTAACATCTCAGACTGCACTGAAAACAGCAAACTGAAGCAAAATGAAGTACTTAACTAAATCCTCTGTGTGAAGAGAATGGAGGTAGCCACTTTTCCATGGCTGTTCCAATCTTGGTCTGAGGTTAAAAACTCCCATTCAGTGTTTGAATAAGAGCCTTCATGTTTGACCAGGGCTTCTCAATGTGTGCTTTTAGGATTCCTGGGCAATTTATTCTCCCACCTCTAAAGCTCTTAGTGCCATTATCCAGGCCAAGTCATGGGCAGATAAATAGCCACAATGTTTATAGATCTTCTAACAAGTAAAAGGAATTAAATAATATGTTGGGAACTGGCTGCTCACCTACAAATGAAATTATTGTCTTTGAGCATTACATATTCCCATTTTCATAGCACCTAAATTCCTTGCAAGTCTCTCAGAGATTTCTCCCTTTGCTATGAAAAAAAGTTTCATATATTCGTGTTTTCAGATCTTTATTATTATTGCTGTTATTTTTATTCATTATTTTTAATGGAGCAGTTACCTCATTTTTTGTAGTTTATTGTTTTCTCAGGGTGAATGATGTAAGGGGTGCTATTAAGGTGGTGCATATTAATCTTAATGTAATAAGGCTATTTCTGAGGTCAGTGCCAGCCTTGTAAGAAGGATTCATGTGTTTTCTTTTCAGAGTGTGTTCAGTGATTGGATCCTCTCCACAGAGGATGTTTAAGCATGAACTAAGTGGCATTCAGTTCAACACAGCTGACTGCCTCAAATACAAGGGACTTTTCTGTCCTTCTGCCTGGGGGCTGCTGCCTTGCGGTGTCCCATGATGTCCCAGCATTTCACAAGGGTCTTTGGCCCAGTTCCTCATGTGTTGTACAAGTGAGATGCTTAAATAGATCTGGTGGGAGCCTGGCAGTTGGGCACAATCCTCCTACCCCTATCCTATCTATCCAGATATCAGAAAGGATATTGGATATTGGATATTGGTAATGGAAATGCGCAGTTGGGAGCTTAAAGTGGTGCTTATGGATTTTTGCACCTTTTGCTGGTTTTATTGAATGTTCCTAGGAAAGTTATTTAAAAGGTAGTTCTGAAGGTTAGAGTTAAATTATTTGCTCTGTATCGCTGTGGGATTTCATCTGAGTCAAAGCCTTTTATCCCTCTATTTCCATTTCACAAGGATGGAGATTGGGATGAGGAAACACAAGTTTCCGCTCCTACCACACTGGTGATGAACCAGACGCTGTGTGTTGCCTGCCTTGCTGAAAGATCCCAGGGAGATATTAGTGGGAGATCACAGGCCTAGAAATGAGGAAAGGCTGGAAGAAGGGAAGCCTGCCTTAGTGCTTTCAGATGGTTTTAGTGCTTCTACAGTTCTGGAGTAACTTTTGGTGTTTTCCTGGAAACAAAGCAAAACAAAAAATACAAAACACAAAAAATACAAGTTCACTAAATCAGAGACTCACAACCAGCTCTGGTTTCCCCATAAATTGGATCGGGTCTCAACTTTCATAAAGCAGCTGCTGCATATTGTGCTTTTGGCAGTTGGGTTTCATCAGCATTAATTGCAAGCTGGACCCTGCACAAAGCAATAAACAGTGAATTCTCTCTAACTGGTTCCTTTCTGATTGGCAAGAAAAGAGCAGGAATGTGTGTCTGTGACCAGACCTTGTATGGTGATCATTTTTGGGTGGAAACAAACAGGGTGGATGATCATACGGGCAGTGGAGTGTTACCTGTGCAGGAGAGAAACATGTGGACTTCTTTGCATTGCCTCAACAATTGCATGTTTCAACAGTGAGACTTTGCACTCATTTTTGAAGGGTAGTTGTTGTACTAGGAACAACTGGCCTGTCCCAAAAATCCATTGTGTATTTGCATACATTTCTGTTGGAGTCCCCCATGTTTTTTATGGACTGAGGTCTCTGCATTTAGTATTAACTTGGGCTAAGGTCCCATATTTCCAAATGCTTCTTCTCCCAATTCCCTAACTCACCAGTTGTCACCTGAAACTTGAATTGTTCACCTTTGAGACAAAGTAGAGGGATTTAGGTCTTTGTTATGGCTTTTCGGGAAAAGCGGCATAAAGCTCATGGTTTCCATGTGAGTTTTCCAGATTCAGCTGTTGGAGCTGCCTTTCAACCTGAAAAGTCAAAGAGAAGGATACAGGTGGAGGACAAATCCAGGCGAATTTAAACCAGGTTATTGATTCCTGTATGAACCTCATTGAACTGTGAAATGACTGTGGTTCATACAGTTCTTTTCCAAAGCTTTATTCACCATGGATTAGAGGACTTTATGAGCCATGAATTGCAGGGCTTTTATGGACTATGCATTTCTAGGCAATCTCATACACTTCCATGGAAATCTTAGGGTGTTTTCTTAAGCTACCAACACAGAAACAAAGGAAATGAATGTAGGAGAACAATCTTAAAGGGACATCAAAGGTCTGACTCCAACCTATAAAAGCCAGGAAATCCATAATTAATGGTTCCACTAAGACTTCAGCTCTCACAGTCATTCGGGTCTGATCCAAGGTTATGGCTACAGTCCGAAATGGCCTCGTGAAAAATGAGTCATCATTTAATGCCACACATCATTATTAGCATTTACTTTCAGTTATACCTTGGAGATTGTCTTTTTCTTTTTGTTCTGTCTTAACAGCTGAGGCATTTGAGTTGGCACTCCTGGGTTGTTTAGATTTGTGTGTTGGGAGGGTTAGTACTGCTGTGGAGGATGACAAAGCTTCTGCTCTGTCTCCTCCCTGTCTTTGACAGAGCTAAGATTTGCTGATCTCCTGGGTAATCGTCTGCACTGAAGGCTATTAAAAAATAAAAAATGCTGATGAAATGTGTGGTTTCCTCTCCCTTCTGCCTCCTTCTCCCAAAATCTAAACAAACTAAAGAAGTCCTGCCTGACTGCAGTTTCTGTTTGAAATGGCTTGTCAAGAATCAAAATTAAAAGGAGATTTCAAGTAGCGAAATTTTTTTCCTTCAACTACTTGATTTTGCAGAAATGTGCAGATCTGAAGTCTGTCCTTGGGAGAAATTTGAACTTAGACAAAACTCAAACCCTGGCTATCTCCCATAGCCAAAATCCAGCTGGGGCAGCAGGGAGGGGAGGCAAAACCCTCGGGCTGCAAGGCTGCAGTTTGGCATACAGAGTGTCATTGTTCCTGTTGACACTGTGTTAGCTAGGCTTCCCCATGTAATATAAATAATTAATTACAGATCATTGACTGGCTTTTCATGACGAAATTCTCAGTTAATTGAAAGAATAGAAAAATGCCTGTGAAATTTCAGAGTGATCAGTGAAGGGCAGGTCAGGATTACACCTTTGTTGTAGCAGGCAAATGGTTCAAGGCTGCCAACAAAACCAGGTCAAGAGAACAGAGAACCTCTCCCAGCTGCTGGGGGGAGTTATCCTGGGACCTAAGGCAAGGAGGGAGGAATGCTCCTGAGAAAAAGGAGGGAGGGGAGTTACTAACTGGGAGGGTGTTGCAGGAGGGATGAGGTTTGGAGGAAGCAGTGGCAGCTAGGAGATGTGAAAGAGAGAATTACAGTGGTGGGGGGAAAAAAGTAGTAATATAGTACAGTTGTAATGGGGAAGTTAATTCCTGCTGCCGAAGACAGTGTTTGGAAAGAGGCTAAGGACACACATGCTTCCACAGGAAAGAAATTAAGAGAAAAGAATTGTTCTCAGAAGAGAAAAAAAAGAAATTCTTGTCCCAGATGTAAGCTCAGCCCTGCAAAACCTGCCATTAGTGGGAAATGAAATGAATTCTCCCTGTAAGTAGAAATGGCAGCTCTCTGATAGCCCGGTGCAGACTATTCAATCCCAGATGAATGCAGTAACATCACAAATATCAATTTATTTTGGAAGAAGCAGTTATTTTAGGAGAAAAAAATGTATAGCCGTGATGGATGAAGGCAGACAATATGTAATAAACTACACTGAGTTTGCCTGTAACAGAGTGAACCTTATCAGTTTGGATGGAATTTAAGCACTTAGACTGTTATCCTTTCTTTTAAGACAATGCAGTGATGGAAAACAGAACTCTGTCAACTCAGACAAACTTTTAATTCCACTTAACTGCATCTGAAAGGTAAATTTCAGTAAATTAATCCAAATTGCTTCCTTTTCACAACACATGGTGCTGAAATACAGTACTTAACTTCATTAAAGAAAAGACTGCTTTTATTTAGAGGAGACCTAGACACCTTTGAAGTCTAACAGGTAAATTGTGGTCAGATGATTTCCCTCCATATGGCAGCTTTGAGCTTGAAATTCCCATCACTGGGGCCTTGTTTGTTTAAATTACCCTGTCTGCCTCCCTGGTCAGGATGCTGCTCACTGCTCAGAGAGTGCCTCCTGATGCTCATGAGGAGGGGGATCGCTGCCTCCTCCAGCCTGTGCAGCCAAGGAAGCAGTGTCACCTCTGCATTTATTTGCCCTGTGTTCAATCAGGGATGAGGACCTCTGGTAGTGAGCCTGTCTGGAAGTGAACTTGTCTCCCTGTGGGATTGCTCCAGCCCCAGGAGCGTAGGGGTGTTGGGAGTCACACCTTCCCTGCCTTGTCACACCTCATTGCTGACTGGGGTTTCACTGGGTCGTGTGGCCCCTTGGCTTCCCTCCAGCACTTCTGTCTGTCACTTCCTTCGCTGTTCTCCCGGCAGGATCTCCTTCTCAGGAATCTTTCCTGATCACAGTCCCTATCAGTGAGTGCCCCCAGGCTCCAGGGCGTGGCATACAAATATCTACCATCATCAGAAGAACCTCAGAGTGTGTCAGCTTGGGTGCAAGTCCTTTCTGTGACACGGAGTATCCCAAAACACCTCCTGGACAAACACTCCCTCCTGGTTCCTTGGTGGAAGGAGAACCTTTATATCTTGAACTGGCCTAAATTCAGCTTTTAGTTTGCCAAATTCTTTTGAACCTTGGTTGATATACAGTATCCAGAAGATATTTTGGGTAGTTTAGCAGGGCATCAGATGGTCCTTCTTTCTCCCAGCACTGCCTGCCTCTCACAGACATATTTCTGTGAAGATGTCCTTAGCTCCTCAGGAGCAGAGAGCCAAGTGTAGGGAATACTGCATGTTCCCCTCCTTAGTTTTTCCTGTTTCCATTTGGTCCCACTTTAAGGTGAGCAGATGGCTCGATGCCGCCTTTAAACAAGCACTGGCAGTTCTCTCCTCATGCCCTTTGCACAGCCCCAGCTACTCAAGCCCTCCAGTGAAAGTAAAATAGGAGCATGGTGTAACTCAGTGCAGTAAAAACAAGAGGTAAATCTCCTGGCTGGAACATGTGATGCGGTGATGACATGTCCTCCCTCCCTAGATGGTTTTTATTGAGGCTGCTTGGATTATCAGGTTGGTCAGAGTGCACAGAATATATTAATTAAAGCTGTGGAACCTGGGCTAGCACACGACTCTCTAATGCATCTCAGTAACAATGGGAAGTCCTGACATTCTTGTCCAAACCTGCAGCATCACCGTGCTAATAGACCTTCCCTGTCAGCTGGCCATGACTGATAACTTCTTTCCCCTTGAAAAGTCAAAGAGTTAATTTGTTATCCTCCAGATGAGTCTGAAAAGATGTGCAGCCTCACTTTTACCTGCTGAACACACTAAAAGATCCACATGTTTTACTTTGTTCTGCTGTTTTTAATAATATGCTGCCACTGTAGGATGAAACAAACACAGATAAACTTAGGGGAAAACAAACAAAAGCCTTGCATATTTACTTCCACTATTGCTTAAGTGTCTCAACACCAGCATGACCAATTCATATGAAGCAGTATGCAAACGCTGTTTTAATGAAAGCTATAAATACCTGAAAGTAAAATCATTAAAGAACACAGAAGTCTTTTGGAAACATAATTTGTGTATAGATTTCAGTTTTGTTTCATTAAACTAAAGTCTCTGTTGGTAATGCATTAGGTATTTTATTTTAGTGAAATTTAAATCCATCATGAATATTAAATCCATATTTCTGAAGGCGAACAAGTAACCAAATTGGAGCACACAAGTTAGGATTTTTGAACAATGAGGTATTTTTCAGCACTGGATTTCCAAGAGCACTTTCTGCTCCTGTCTCCTTAGTGCTGATTAAGATTGAAAATACAATGCAAGATGTTTTATGGAGCCTATGAAGAGCTTTCTTTTCCCTTCTTGTTTTCTACTTCTCATTTGAGATGTTCTGAGTAAAAAGAGTCTATAATATATTTTTATGTATGTCCCAGCTTGATGTATTTCTGACTGGGGCTGGACACAGCCCCACCATTACTAGCTTTGTGAAGCTGCCTGAGATCTGTCTGATGCAGCACAAACAAAATGTTTGCTTAGGATTCAGTTTCAAGAAGCAGCAGCAGCTGAGTTTTGATGATCTCTTCCTCTGTGATCCCCTCTTGTTGCGCTGTTTCTCAGCCAGTGCAACCTCATTTCCTCATCCACTGCCAGGACTCCTACAACTTGTTAACTTTTCAGTTCCATCTTTCTTCATTTCCTGCTTAAATATTCTCTTCCTCCAGTGTTCTTGCTACCAGCCTTTTTTAACTCTGGCCGCACATGCTTGTCCAGACCCTGGAGAAAGGAGTAGGAAGAGACCTCTCCTACATCTCCATCTGCTGCACCTACCTCCACCTCTGAGCTCACTTTGCAGGCAGCTGTGATCACACAAATACTGCACTTTGCTTTGCAGTCTGTCCATGCCAGTTAAAGTGCGGAATTTTTGGAGCCTGCAGCCTTCAGGAAAACCTCTTGGAGATGGGGACATGTCTCACTTTCATCATGGATACCCCTGTCACCTGGCATTAATGCAGACTGCAGTAAGTGGGAGGCAGAGCCAGGCATCCTTCTTCTCCATTTTTTAACCAGAAGGTGCATCTCCTCCTTGTTATTTCGTCTTTGCTTTTCCCACCATTTTCACACAGGTGTATATGTGTCCAGCTGTGCTGCAGAGTGGACAGACAGCGTGGAATCTCTGTATTCTTTGCTAAATTCCTGGATATCATAAAGCAGTCCAGGCTCTTTTTGCTGATAATTTTCCTTGCCTTGACAACTTGGCAGCCTTGTGGGCAGCCTCTGTGGTGGTGGCCAGAGCCAAGAATGTTGGGGTGAACTGTGGTCTAGACACCTACAATAATAAGTCATTAGCAAAACCTTTATGCTCGTGCATTGGATCAGTTTTATATCTCTCAGGCATCAGAACTGAGAGATAAGGCACTTATTTGGCACTAAGCTGAAGGAGCCTGTGGTTACAAATGTAGGAGCACATTTATTTTACCTGTAGCTTGTTTGAATGTTAGTATTGAGCTGCCTGGTCAAATAGGTTAGACTTTGTTTAGTCTTGAGATTCCCATCCACAACTACTCAGTCATAAAAACAATGCTTCAGGATTAGATTTCTAGCACAAAGTGTCTCCTGTGGAGTGAGGCAGAAAAGGAGGGCACTAACTTCACGGAAAGAGTTAACATTAAGTGAGTTTGACTGTCTTCTGTGTTAACGCAAGGCTTTTCCCCAGCTATTTTTAGTCTGTTCCAGCAGTGTGTGTCCCACTGTGGTCTGGTATGCGAGAGCTTTGCTGTGAGGTTTGCAAACACTTGTATTTCTGTGTTGTGAGAAGAGAGAATTTGTGTGTTATTGGAGCGTGTGTTCCTGAAAGGAAGGGCAGGCCATGCGTGTGATCCATGCAGGTTTTTGTTGTTGCCTGTGAATAACCATGTACAGCTAATGGGCTCTGGAAGAAAGCTTGTTAGCAGATGTCGTCATGGCCCTTCCAATTTATAAATATGAGCCTTGACATTTATATTTTCCATGTCCAGGGCTTTCACTAGCCAGATGTTCTGAGTGTTGGCTTCTTGGAATCTTTAACAATGACTCCTCTTGGCATATTATCTATTGCACACACACACACAAAAAACCCTAAAATTATCTGGCTCTTATCAAACAGATAAGATGGGAAAATGCACTGAGTACCCTCAGGTAATTCCTCTAAACCTGAACTGCATTTTAACACAGCTCTACAAAACTCTTAATGTTCACTCGGCTGAAAAATAAGTTGTCTGGTTTAACAGGCAGAGAAAATTCAATACCCAGTAGCACATTTACCCTGCAGTTTGGGGTGGGTGAGGAGTGTGGTTTGTGTTAACTCACAAGGCAGTTGCAGACACTAAAAAGTGCTATATGGGCTCATGCCCAGGCTGAGTTGGATTCCTCAAACACAGGAATGGGTAGTAAAGCACCTGCACTCCCTGTATTGCAATTCTGGGTACAGCGGTTTTTTGTTTGGCAAGGGAAAAAAATGCCAGAAAAAACCTGTTCAAACACCACAACCCCAAGCTGGAATTTTTTGAGTGACCTACATATCTAGCGGTATCTAAGCCCTGAAAATTGCAGATCTGCAGTTCCTCTTAGCAGCATTGTATTAAATCCATAAAATACAAAAAATTTCATCTTCCAGTGAGTTATCGTAAGGAAAGATAAATGTCTTAAAAATTCAGTGGAAGTACAAACACACAACAATGTCAGTGCTAGCCCAGAGGAAAAAGGTAAGGGATATGGGATTTAGTTCTGGTTCTGCTATTCCTCTTCTGACTAGTGAGCTTCATGCCCTGGAAAATGAAGTGAGGAAAAGTACGACAGGGAGTAAGGCCACATTACTGTTGTGGTGGGCAGCTGTTTTATAGGAGGGGTTTAACCACAGTTATATTGTGGTATCTAATAAGACAGATTCATTGTAGAGTGAATCAGGAGGAAATTGGATTCCCTTACACTCCCAGGAGCGTGGGGTATGCTGTGGCCTGGAAACCCAGCAGGATCCCAAAGGGCAGCTTTGGTCTAAGTCCAGTTACTCACTGGGATGAAGGAGAAGTAGGATTTATTTGAATTCATATGGTTTTAATGCTGTAAAAGCCGGGTTCCTGCAATTATGAAAATGCCAGGCCAAATTCAGATTTCGCTCAGATCACCTCTTCACAATTCTTGAATAGCTTAACTGAACAAAGTGAGCTTTATTCCTGGGGCCCGAGCCCAGGCTGAGGGAGCCAGGCTTAGTGCCTGGGAACTGCTGGGTGCCAGGGATGCCTCATGTGGCAGTACCATGGAGAGATGTGCTGCAGACCACACTCTCCAAAGCTCAGTTCTACAGAGACACGTCAGGGTCTGGGTTGTGACACCTGGCAGGGAAAGGTTTTTCAGTCCTTCCAGCCCTGCAGACCAGCAAGCAGCTTTTTATGAGCCACTGATGGCATCTCCAGGCTTTCAGAGGGTTTGGAAGTGCTTGAGGAGGAGTTTATGCTGTGGCTGGTGTCACCATATTTGCTTTGCCAGCAGCAGGAGGAACCCAGATCTTGTTGGCAATGCAGCACCTCAATGCCCGTGGCATTTCTGCCTGGTAGATATGCTCTATGAACCTTTTTTTTATCATTTTATGGGTGAATCTCTTAGCAAGAAAAAGAGGCCAGCGCTTTTATTCATTGGTACAAGCTTGAATTCAGTACTGCTCCAAATAACAGGTTCAAAGATCTGACCCAACCTTAATTATTCTTACTAAGAGAGACACTGGAAAAATACAAGCTGCGAGCAAGAAAGTGAGCCCAGTGAATTAGAGAGAAAAATGTGATACAGACTAAGCAAAGAGAAAAACTGTTACATGGAGATGGAAAAAGAACAGGGAGAAGGAAAAAGAAAATTAAAATCAAGTGGAAAAACGCAGTATATTGAACATCCATTTAAGCTAGTTTATATTTTGGTTGTTCATTCTGTTCCCTAATACATTGCACAGACTTCTCTGTAGCTAAAATAATTTTATCTTAGAGAACAGTCTCAGAGAAAGTACTTAATTTGACAGGATGTGTTAGGTATTTCCCCACTACCACCTATTCTAAATCATTTTAAAATCTGGAGGGGAAAGTCGATATCTTTTACAGTGTTTAACAAAAAAGTGACAGGGTCAAGTATATACATCTCTATGGATGTATGTGTTCCCCAAGCACATCTAAACATGCATGGTTAATTCTGTGCATCTGCAAAAAATATTTGAGCCATAGGGCCCACACAATGCCAAACAAACACTTGAGTACACAGAGGAAAGGGCAGAGCGAGTCACTCTGGTTCTCATTAATTGAAAGGTCGAGCCCAAGATGTAAAATACGGATTACGGTTTTGACCACCCCAAAAATATAAATTCTTTTGCATGCGGGGCTGTATTGGTGAGAGCAGGCAGTTTGCAAAATACAGGCGAAAAACAGATATTCTGCTCATGATTGGGATTTGCTTCAAAACCACCTGATTGCAGCTCCATCAAATTAACTCCTCACGTGTTGTGTATCAGCAGGTTGCCCAAAAATCTTCGCTGGCAGGGTTTTTCCAGTACTAAGCCCATCTGTGTTTGTGCCCTTGATGTTCTTGCTTACTTTGGCTGCAATGGCTGCAGTCATTATCTGTCCAAGGAGCAGTGGAACAAGTCCGTGGTTATTTGAGCCGTGATGATGAGTGCCTTAATTGCACACACAAATCAGGTACACAGCCAGATGTGTGCAGTGGGTGGGAGCGAGTTTGGGGAAGGTTTGGAGCCCACATCGCTATTTAGACTATCGTGAACACATCCTGGCTCAGATGTCAGTGCAGGACTGGTGGAACAAAGGGCTCTGAGCTATTCCCTCTTAGCAAGGGCCAGGGTAAAACTGGGATGCATTATCCCGGCTCTGTGATTGCCTCGGCCCACTGCAGAATCACAGGGGATATTCTTAGGATATTAGAGAATCATCAAAGCATTTCTTAGAAGGGCAAAGGAAAGAGCTAATGTTGTCATCTCCTGTCTCGGGACCACCCAGACACTACTACAAATCACGGATCTTCAGCTACAGTATCTTGAATTACTCTTCACAGGGATTTTAAAGAATTCAATTTCTTTTTATTTTACCTCTTTTCTGGGTTTTTTCTTTTTTTTCTTTTTTTTTTTTCTTTTTTTTTTCTTTTTTTTTTTGAAGGATGACATGTAGTTTCCTGATGGGCTGGTTTTAATAAGGTCAAAATCTTTGTTGTTGCCAAATCAGAGAGAAATATAACATCTTTTAGTCATTAGATGGGAATGGGTAATTACTCAGAGGGTATGCTTCAAAGGTTGTTGGTTTTTACAACATTCTGTGTTTTTACACCATTCTGCAGTTGTCTGGAAAGGAGCAGCAGGCCTGATTCTGCCACAGGTGTGGGATTTGTAGTCACAGGGTTTTCCTAAAGGACTTTGGGGAAGGATGTTGAAAAGGGCCATATACAGTCTCCTCTGGGGATGGGAAAAGCTAAATCTGACCATGAATCCTTCCCACAGACTGGAATTTCACCTCAGAAAAGGGCCCTTGGGCTGTGCTGGAGTTGTTTCTCACCTGCTCCTTCCCCATCTGCTGGATACATCCCCCTGTCCACCTTTGCTTCACTGTGTTCCCCAGCCCTCAGGCTGCATTGCTGTCACAGCAAACTCCCCTTTCCCTGTCTCAGACACAGCAGTCCCCACTGCCCCATCCATTCATTCCTGTCTCACCCCTGTCCCCTCCTCTGGCCCCACAGCTGATGATCCACTTTGCCTTAACAACGTGACCCACCTGTGGCTTTAGGATGCCCCTGCTCAGCCTCTCTGCGGGTCAGTGTCTCTCCAGGGCTGAATTTGTCATCACAGAGATGTTTTGCAGGTGGCCTGAGCCATCGGGACCTGCAAATCAGAGCAAGAGCCTGCAAAACACTTCAGGTTGGGTTAATGCTGCTGGTGTCACACTAACGCTCCAAGGTCCTGACTCAGAGCAGTCAGGGGAGTCGTAGCAGTAAAGTGTTTTAACAAGGTTTTGATGACTCCTCAGTGGGTGACTCGGGGATAAAAACCAAATCTCCTGGCTTCCAGCCCACAGCCCATCCTGAGAGGGGCCCAAAACTGCACCAGAGGAATTTCAGCTGCATTTCAGCATTGAGCCTCCTCCTGATTACACCATCATGGCCCCTCTGGAGCGCCTGATACGAGTGGGCCACCTTCTCCTTCGTGTCAAACTCTGGAGCCAAGACCCCATGGAAGGGACTGCAGCTGCAGCCCTGCTGTGCCTGATGCTGGGGAGCTGCTGCAGGACTGCAGAGGGGAGCTGTGTCCTACCAGCTGCTGCTTTTTGCACTGCAGAATCAGCGGTTTTCCTCTTCCCCACCCTGCTGTTCCAACCCAATTTGGAAGCCCATCCCTACCAGTCAGAGGCCCCAGTGGGGCCAGAGCTTGGCTGAGGTTCAGGAGACCTGCATTCCAGAGATAGAGATCTTTGGGAGCAGCTCATCTCACCTACCTTGGAGACATGCCTTTGAGGGGAAAGGATTGTCCTCTTTAGATGTCTTACTCCCTATAAGCTGTAGCAGGAAGACAGCTGAATAGCTCTGGCTACAAGCCTGCATTTGACATAGCCAGAATTAATGCCATCTTTAAATCCCACTAAATGCCAGGTCAGCTGGAGGACTGCCTGGGATTCTCTTTAATGGCACTTTCTGCAGGTGGTGTGGCATCCTTTGTTCTGCATGTTTGGGAGGTGAAGGTGCCTCAAGCATCCCATCCTTGTGTGCCGTGTCCTGCTCCCCAGCTGCACTTCTGTACAGGGTGACAATGTGGCTCAGAGCCAGTCCCTGGTGAAAACTGTGCATCCCTTTCCATCTTTTGCCTTGGTATCCTATTCATTCTCCTAGAGATCAGCCATGGCAGATGTCCTGACAAAGAGCAGGGGCAGGGGATTAGACCTCTGGAGGGGTATTTGTGCTGCACAGGGAGGAGGCTCACAGGTGCCCACTTCAGTGAGTGGAATGGCTCAGTGTCAGTCTCCAGAGGAGCTGGATCACTGAAACAAGGCAGGATCAGAACTTGACATTGCTCTCAGGTGGAGAGATGGTACCCATTTGAGTTTTATCCAAAGAAGAGCTCAGATGGACAGCAATGGGCTGTTGAGATGCACCCAGTGCTGTTGCTGACCCCTCTGTCCATCACGTGGCTGAGGCTGTGCTGCTCACAGGGAGGGTGGGTGCAACTGTGGGACATGGCCAGAGATCCAGGCTCCCAGTGACCCTGGGGTAACCAAAAAATAGCAGAGAGAAGGCTTTTCTTTGGCTCATGCCAGATCTCTGCTGGCCCCAAACGAGCGTGTGATAGTGCTTACTCACTCAGACATACTAAGGCACTTTACTACACTACTGCAAATAAGCAGTGGCCTCCTCTGGACCAAAAACTGGATTCCCTAATCAGATCCAGGTTGGATTATTATTTTTCTTTAATGAACTGAACCTTGTGAAAGCATGAGCCTTTTGGCCTTGGTCCCACAAAGGGCTTTAGGATGTGCTGACTTGTAGGTATGTGAATACTAGTGCTGGAAGCACTTGTGTGCTCACAGTCTTGCTCACCTGGGACCACGAGACTCAGCATCCTGCAGATGCACAGGCTGCAAAAACAGTGCCTGAAAGGAAGGTAATGATGAAGAGATAGATGGGGAAACAGAGCCTGTGTTGATCTAAAGAATCCCTTTCAGAAACACATGAAATATTAATATGAAAATTTTGGGAGATGAGGACTTCATATTCCCTTTAAGAGGTTACTCTAGTGGTGTTCAAAGTCAAATCCTTCTGACATATTTCTAGCGGATTTTTTACCCCTCAACATATTCTTTTTAGGTCTTGGTTGAGCATTTATTCTTTTCTTCCAAATGTGTGGTCAGACTTCTTGCCAGCCAGCTCATTTACAGACTGCAACGGGTTGGTCCCAGTGCTTTAAGCAGATGTATTTTTCAAATCTTGATGAATAAATTTTGGTGACATAAATAGGCCTGGTTAGTTCCAAAAATAATTGTCTTCACTTGCAGAACATTATTTCTGATCACCAGAAAAATAATATGATCAGGCCTTTCACATCTGTTCATTAAATAAAAAGGGGGGGGAAAAAAAGCAGGGCAAATTTTGTTTGAAAAGAAACAGGAAGCATATGCTTAATATCACTTAAGAAAACCCCTAGCCATCATAAGGTTAACATCAAATCACAAATGCAAAACAGTCATTATTGTATTTACTCAAAAATTTTCTTTCACTTTACTAGCTTTTTAGGTTTTCAATTGAAACATGCATTTTTCAGGTTTCAATCTAGCTTCTTTCATCAGATGGTATTGTAAGAGAGGCCGTCTGAGTCAACATTTGCTTACATTTATTAAAAATAGTTGTCTTGTGTTTACATAGCTCCTTTGATCCAGAAAAATCCCCAAACACTTTGTAAGTTATACTTGAAAGGGTTACTCCCTCCACCCTGAACAGAGCCACGTTGGGACCAAGGCATGGCAGCAGATTAAAAATGGATAGAAATATCATGATAATTGGCTTGGTCCTCACCCCCACAGAGAACCATCGGTTTTCCATGATCTTCAGAACAGCTCCTGGGACCATGATGGTGGTTTGGACTTTGGGGGCAAAAAGTAGTGCCAATACTCTCTGTCCTCTTGGAGACTGCCTGTTTTCCATGCACTTTGCAGATACAGACACATGGGTACCTCCTGCACCAAGCACAGGGCTGGTGGGATCTCACCTAGGCCTACTGTTCCCAGTTTGGGGCATCTCATTCCAGAGAAGACACAGGTCAGAGCAGAGGAAAGGACAGAGGGAAAGCACTTGAGGGCTTGCAAAGAAAGGTGGAGAGAATTGTTTGTTTTAAAAAGAGAAGGCTGAAACATGGTTAAATCTGCAAAATATGTGAAAGGCTGCTGAGAAGAGGAAAGGAGTAAACCTGTCCATGGGGACAGGACAAGTCATGACCTTACACTGTAGCAAAGGAGATTTGGTGAAACTTTAGGCAGCAGTTCTGGGCGTCAGAAACAGTGAAGTGCTGGAATGGATGTCTGGACAGGCTCTGGAATTGCTGTCATTATCACTGTGTTTTTGAAACTGGATTAGACATAAATGGCAGGAGGGGTTTAGATCTTGTTCCTGTGTCTGGGGCAGATGGGCCAGAAAGATTCTCCTGGTCCTAACCTGTCCTTCTGCTGTGGTGTCCCATGTGGTCAGATGAACCCTGCTTACATGGATGAACCGAGTCATGCTAAAAATCAGTTTGTGAGCTCCCTTCCAAGTCCTCGCAAGACAAACCAGAGCAGAAATTCCCTCAATGGGTTGCATGTGTGTTTGTTTTATTTTTCAGCTTTAAAATGCTCCCAAATCATCAAGGTGCTTCAGCACACCCTCTAGCTTAGAGGACTTGGATCATGTAATTGCATTCAGTAGAATCTGCACAAAGCCTGTGCCTGAGGCCCCATTTTTGGGGAAAGTTTTACACATTCTAATGATGGTAAGACAATGTATGAGTAATGCACTGATTTGAAAAACTGCCCTATTATCTGATCAAAAGAACAAGCTCATGAATATGATACCGCAGGTCATTTGGCTAAAACATACCTGGAGTCTTCCAAGTTTTTAAAACAATCCCATACACAGAAGCAAAAAAGAGAGGTATGAACAGCAGAGCCAGTGGTTGCCTGTTAACCACAGATCATGTGGAATGTTTTATTAAAGATATTTTTATCAGACACAAAAGGCTGAAATGCAGAATATCCCAGGCTGGCAAGAGAAGATGCGATAATAATTTAGATTATTATCCCACAGATTATGATCTGTGATTCATTTTTTATTATTCTCTGTGTTCCTTTCAGGAACACTCAAATCCTCCCTCAGGAGGGTTTCTGGTTGAGTTCAGGGGACCCTGCTTCATCCTTAGGGTATGTCCGAGAGAATGTTCCTTAGGGAATGTCAGTGAGATCCTACATGCACGTGCAAACATGCTCAGAGGGAGTTTGCCCAAGTCATCTGGCACCGGGGCCACCTCTAAGATTAGGGTATAATCCAACCTGGCTCTCCAGGACCCTGCTGTAACCCCTAGGAAGTGAAACACCCTGAGCTAGAGTAAGACCCCCTAGAGACCTGCACTGGAATGAGGTGGACCAGCTGCTGGAAAAAGGTTCTTCCCATTCAGCCTAGTTACAAACTGAGGTTTTACAAGGACTTGTAGCATTTGGTAGAAGGTATCATTCTCTTCAAATATCTCTAAACCACCTTGGCAGTCGGCTAAAAGTACATTAGGAAAATGTTTTGTATGGATAAACTGTGATTCATTTGCTATTAGCAAATGCTTTGTACATGTTAGAGAAAACACACTGTTCTTCTCTTGTAAAGCACTTAAGGAGTTTTTGAAAACAAGCAACCCCACCTAACAGTATTTATCTTGACAAGAATGCTTTTATACAAATGTAATGTCTTGAAAACAGAAAATAACCTCATTAACTAAGGAGAAGTGGTAAACAATTCTCAGGTCTTTGAACAAGGGAGAAAAGAAAATCAACAAAAACAACCAACCAACAACAACCAAAAAGCCCATCCCCCAAAAAACAAAACCGAAACACTTAGGGAAGCTGACTAGAACACAGTAACATCATACAGAAACATAAAATGTTAATTTAAGGCTGCTTTAGGAATCCCTTCTATGTAGTTGGCTGATGAGTGGGCTTGTGAGGCTTTTACAGGTTCCCTGGCCACCCTGCATGCACAAAACATCCCTGAGGAGCAGAAAGACAATTTTTGCAAGGGAAACTTTAATCTCCCTGGAGGATCAAGCCCATAGAATGTGTCAAGAGCAGGATACACCCAAACTGGAAGTGTGAATGGCACTTTGGTGATTTTTTTTTTTTAATTGAAATTTAAAATCAGACCTCCCTGTAGTTTAAAATTTAATTTAGGGCAAAATTTTCTAGTTCTCTGATGTGTCAATCTGTACCAAAAGAGGACAAACACCTACCCATGCTTACCTAAGGGAAAGCTGGTACAGGGGAAAAACCCCAGAGCTGTGATCCCACTGTCAGTGCCGCCAGATCTGTGCACCACAGCATCAGTCAGTGGGATAAATGAGATCTGGATCAGAAATTGAGACATGACTACATTTGTGTTGGATTTTTCAGAGCGTATAGTGCCACTTTGTGTCAGAAGTTTGCTTTAATGATGCTTTGTGTTCGCTCTGG
Source organism: Vireo altiloquus (assembly GCA_013396875.1). Lineage (NCBI taxonomy): Eukaryota > Metazoa > Chordata > Aves > Passeriformes > Vireonidae > Vireo > Vireo altiloquus. The sequence continues at coordinate 1,858,061 of VZRF01012499.1, forward strand.
GAAGGCTGTACATGCTGATGTTACTTACGTTCCAGGAGCTTGGCCACACAGTGCCTAATCCAGTATCATTCCTGCCAGGCAGATTGGAAACAGCAGCATTAGTTTATTGCAGATGAGCTCTTTAAGTGAAGTGACTGCAGCAGTTTTGATGCGATATAGCAGAAACTCTAAAGCTGGATGTCTTATATCATCAGTTAAAGACATAAACCAACCACTCCCAGTGGGAATTTAGAGAACTTTCTCCAACAAGCCTTGATTTCAGAGTTCTCTGTTCACAGCAGTTTGTTGCTCTGGAACAAGCACTGCTCCTCAGTGTCAGAATCCTAATACTTTTTAGATGGATTATCTGGTCCCATGAAGCAATTCCTATGTCTTTAATTGAAGACTGCCTTTTCTTTTTACTCTAATTCGTTGCACATTAGTTAAGATCACTTCTAGCTGCAGGACAACTATCCCACCCAGAAGCTGTGCTGACAGTATAAAAGATGAGGGAAGAAATGAAACGACTTCTCCCTAAACTCGGGGTGAAGTGTAATGTGCAGGGATTGTCCATGGGATTTGATGTTGACCAGTGCCCTCTTCGGGGTGAGCTCTAATCTTCTCAGTTTGTGATTGACTCAGCACATTTGAAGCATCTCAGCAAAAATCTATCTTGGTATTGCTTAGACAGAAAAAGACAAAAGCCTTCAGTCCTTTTAAATTCCCTTTCTGTGTGTGAATCTGAAGTAAGATGTTATTCCTTTTATACAATATTATGCAAGACTCAACCTTTTTCTTGCAAGGTCAAGATCTTGGATACTATAGCTAAATATTTATAGGACTGCATAGCTTCTTACCCCATAAAAAAATTACTTGAGGGTCATTTTCAGCGCCTCCAAATCCCCTTTATGGAAGATTTAGAGAATCTGCAGGTATTAGTGTCACTTTTTTTTTTTTTCAGGGGACTCTGCCTTTTTTCTCCTTACTACTCAGTAGAATGTCTTGGCTTTAAGTCCAAAATCCACCCTGTGCAGTTTGCATGCTCAGTTGTGCTGCCCCTTGACAACTGGTGGATTATGGATCATCCACTAATGGATGCAGTGGGGGCATTTTATGAAATGGAGATTACAACTTAAACTTCCAAATCAATCGTAAATGGACCTTTTTGACCTCCAGTGTCATGGGAGTCATGATGAATTCCAACCTGCAATTTCAAATCAAAGTACTAACTCAAGCTACAATCAATAAGCAATCGCACTGCTATCGAGGCAAATCCACAGTCAGGGAAGCCCAGCCTGAGTCTGGTTTTGGCTTTGTGATTTGATCCAAAATGGGTTAAAGCCCCGAAAAGAAATGAACCTGCTTGGTGTTCAAGGTTATCAGTTGTGTAAGGGGATCCTGGAAAATTCTTTAAGGCTTGTGAAACAGGGAAGGGATGTATTGTGGATCCTTCTGGACTCAGCATATGGCCCATGGTGAGTAAAACATGTCACTGAGACATGGCAAATTTTCAGACCTTTGTTGTGAAGAAAGGACATAAGAACGAGGTCATCGTGGGTCAGCACAAGGATACATTTAGCACAGTCTCTGATGCTGGCCAGAAATGGACTGCAGTAAGTTAGGTACCTTAGGAGCAGTCCCTCCTTTGGCTCTATTTTATCAGCAGCCAGAGACTGAGGGACATCCTGGATCAGAGCTGTTTCCACATCATTTCAGTTATCAGTCTTTGGCTCTCTCCCTGGTGTCTAACGCGTAATAATAATGATAATGATAATAATAATAATAGGAATTGTCATTGTAGCTGCTACCACTTGGAATTGACAGTTCACAGAGCAGAAAGAAGGGTTCTTCCTTTTTTAATTTCTTTCTCTTGTGTTTTGTTTTAGCACCACCACGTTGCCTTCCTATATCAGGATAACCAATGGCTACATCACAGTGAAACCTCCCATCTGGATTTCCAACCAGCTGGATCAGAGGCCGCGTCCTGACCGCCCATCCCAGCCCCAGCCCACGAGCTCAGCCCCAGCCAGCCTCTCATGGCCATCAATAACATTTCCTCTCTGCATGGCCATAGCTTCTTTTCTCCTGAACCTGCTGCAGCCCTCCTGACCACATTAGTATTACGTGCAATCCCTTGGAATAGAGAAGAGAGATAATTTATGAACGAGTTGGAGTTTAAGACAACAACAGTTACAAGCTGGACCTTCTCAGTGACTCAGTAGTGCCTTCTAGCTGATTTTGTCTCTTTGCCCAGATACATTTTGAAACTCTAAAGCTTTATTGTAACACTGACTTACATCTTCTTTTTGTAGAAGGATCTTTATTTCCCATAGTGCTATGGGGTTTTGTAAAATATACATGTTCATATAAAGAAAAAAAAAGAAAAAGAAAAAATGTATTTATTCGACTGGTAAACTTATTTTTCTTGTTGTATATGTTAATAACATCCCTATTAATCAGTAGCGATGGTGAAACAGATAAATTAATATTTTCTATATTTGTTTTCTGACAACTCTGCAAATGTCTGAACTGACACCAAATGAATGCCTTCTTTGTTTCTTTAACCATTACATTTTACAGCAACTGTCCAACAAGTACATTTCTGCTGAACTGCTTTATTTTGCTTTTTTATCTCATTAGCATAGCTTACACTGAATAAAGCAGATCCTGCTCTCTGGAGCCTGTTCTCATTAGAAAAATAGGTGCATTCTTAACTCGTTAGCTGCCACAACCTAAAATACCATTTATTTTTACATGACTTAGTAAGTCATTAGTCAGGATAATCCTCTACATTCCCCCTGTTTTCTTTAACTAAACTTTAACTTCTTTGGAAATTACCAATTTCCCTCTTTGCCCTGCGATTAATTCATCAGCTAACGCAAATTAAGACAACTTTTTCTTAATAAAAAATTGCTTTTAAAGTCTGGAATAATCCTACTTGGAATTATTTTCTTCTCTCCCTCGTTTTATATAGACCTAATCCTACAAGCTTTTGCAGCAAAAATGAGAAGAGAGCTCAGTCTGTCTATAGATTATAAAGATGTAGTGTCCTGTTAATCTATAGAATTTCTTTGTACCAGTTGTACTAATGCCCATGGACAACCTGGAGGCAAAAAATATCCACAAATTCCTCTGTCTCTTGCTACCATGAACTGATAGAGCTGATATCTCTGTGCTGAAATAATTATGTCTTGTCCAAAACCTGCTCACCACCACAGGAATCAAACTAACCCCTGTGTTAAGGAGACATACAGAACAATCTTCCATTTTTAGACTGTGGTGCCTGACTTAGATGGAAAAGTCATGACACCTTACACTCACTGAAAAACATGCTCCCTACCCAAGCAGCTGTTGTTCAGGAATGGGATTTGCAACATCTGTGGGGAAAAAATCTCTGTGCCATCTTAAAAATTATTATGTTTTAAACAGCATATAGATGTTTTCTCACCATCCGAATATAATGAAAAATCTCTTTGGATACAAGAGCTTAGAAAATTCATTTTGGTTGAAATAGTGGTTTGTTTTTTTTTTCCTAAATCATTTACAAACCAAAAATCAAACTTACGTGATGAAAGCATCCTGTTTGTAAAAGAAGTCTCAAAATCAGAAAAATACAATGCAAGCTTTTTTTATGGAAAAGCAATGCTTCTTCACCTTGGAAAAAAGGTAATGATGGTGATAATTATAATAACAATACTGATAAAATCTGGCTGAAAAGAACCCTGCAAGTTTCCCAGCAGCCCTACAGCCCAGTCTCCAGAGCTGCAGATGATTCCATGGTTCTGCAAGACTACAATGAGAAAGAGTTCAGCATTCACAGTTTGCTTGTTGTCATACCAGTTATTTCAGGAAAGTAAGATAGAAAGTAACTAGACTACAAAAATCACATAGTTTAATGATGAAATACTGAGCATTTCCCTCATGCATCCCAGCCCATTGCCTTGTAAAGGAACAACACAGGTAACTTCTTTTTAACTTACTGGACACCATGACCCCCAGCCTTTGCTCTATTTTTGACAGCAGGTTATTTAGGTTTCTAGTCAATTTAAGTGAATACAGCACGGAGTTCTATAAGCTTCCCCATATTTTTTTTTTTTTTTTTAGGTACAACAGTTGATAAGGCTGAATGGAAAACTTTGAGCTTTGCCCCAAATGTGAGATGCAAACAGACCCTGTGCATACTTTCATATTGTGTATTTTGGCTAGCAGAAGATTAGAGATGTTAGTTTTGGACAGAATCCATTCACCTTGCATAATATTTATTGCACAGAGATGGATATTGGAAACATATTTTGAGAACTTTCATTTTGGTTTTATTTGAGCTATTACTCTAGAAATGCCTTCATTTGAATATAATGATTTAACAGACCTTTAAATTCAACATTAATGCATTTCAAAAAGATTATTGGTTCTCCTGATGTGTTCAAAGCAGAGATGAAAACTGAATTACAGTGTCTTATTTACAGGAATGTAACTGGAAATAAGGTAGGCAAAACTTAAGGGTGATGATAAGTTACATAGTAAAAGTGAACAGCCAACAAACCAAAACCCATTGAATTTTATTTGTTATAACCAGGTCATATCCAGAAATTATTCTGTGGTACTATCCCAAGAATAATTCCAGGTGTTGGAAAATCTACAGTATAAATAGACAAGGCAATGTAAAGATAAGGGAGAGGAAAAAGAGCAGAAAACAGAAAAAACTTGTCCAAGACTGTAAGGGAAACCAACAAAAGGACCAAGACTATAAATTACAATTCTGAAGTTTCCCAATCTGTGGCTTTCTCCATAAAGCTCTGGAGCTTTTTTTTTTTTAATATTAGGAGCACATAAATCTCTCCACACTCCCAGCTGTCATTGTGCTGCACAGAACAATGTCACTCTTTTGTCACCAGCGAGGTTTTCTGAGTCCCTCCTGCACTGGACAGTAATATTCAGTATTCATTAGCTCAGATACTGTGGCATGTTTGGCTATCACAGGATGTAAATGGTTTGGATATCACAGTATGTTTTAACATCTTTGCACTTCCTGGCACTTTGTCTGTAATTCTGGGAAATTAGTGAATATTACTGGAACCCTTGTGCTGGTGCCCCACAGTTGTGCAGTGCAGGTGTCGAAACAAGATATCACTTGGATTTGGGGTCTACACACCTGATTTTTGCCACCTAGAAGCAGCTCCCTCAGTCATCTGAGGTCTCTCTGGCTCAGGGAGGAGACATGACTTAAAGGTTAAGTAGGTTTCTGTAGATCTTAGCTCAGGAGCCGCACATGAATGGCTTCAGGTCTCTAACCAAACACTTCTTTTATTCTCTTGTCTTACCCTAAATTACAACTTTTGGTCACTTTCTTCAATACATGACCTGTGTGCAGAGCAGTGCTGGATAATGAACCCTCACTATGGTTGATAAGATGGGTTGTTTACTAATCAGCTATGGCAGCCCAGCATTAGTTAAAACAGAGTAGTTCTGGTTAGCACAGATCTATGCACACCCATTGCAGTGGATCACGATCTCCGAATTTCCAATGATTTTCTAAACCATGAGTTTAGAAACTGGACCAGGTTTAATACAGGCTCTGGAAGCAACACTGACTACCAGCTTCAGGGGGCTTTAGTTTCCTCTGTGGGTTTCTCGGAAAGCTAAAAACCAATGGTTTTCTTTTTTCAAAAGGAAAGCTCAGATTCCCATGAAATCACAAGATTCCAAGAGTAGGAGATTTAACAAAAATATTCATGCCCACTAGATACCACAGCTTATCTCTGGAGAAACACAATCAAGAGTCACCCAGTGTCTGGCACTCTAGGACACGACTTTGGATGAGTCCAAAGCTCAATGGTCACCTGATTCATCTTCTCAGCTACAACTGACACCAACACAATTCACATTAAATGTAACTGCAGTGTTATAAACAAATGCTGACTATCTGCCAAGGTCTTGCCCTGGTGGGATAAATAATCCCATATCATCAGCAACAAATCTAATTTCGCCTCTTTCAGTGTTTTTATGCTTTTCTTGCTTAACTACAGGTACTATATTAACATGCCAGTCAGAGAACCAGTCAGTAAGCTGGGACAGAAGGTATTTTATATTTTATGACTGATGTAGTTCCTCTGCAATCCCTCGAGCTGTTGAATAATGCAATACGTCTTCTGGCAATAAATGATGAACATGATTTATGATAACTGTGCTTTATACAGGTGTCAAAAATCTGCTTTGTTGAACTTCTCTTCCCATTCCTCCAAGCTCCACTGTAATTTAGGAATACCCAAGGTACAGAGTTGTATATTTATCTAAGTTCTTTGAAATACAGTTGTGGAGAAAGAGAGAGATGGGAAGAAGGACAACTTAATCTGTGTTTAGTGCATTGATTAGTCAAATGATATGACTCAGTCATTACCATGTGCCACTGTTAGGGAGGAATTTCCCATCATATATTTATGTTAGAGAAACCAAAGTGCCAAAGTTATTATCTCAGCATAAATGTTACCATGCCAAACTTTGCTTAGTACCGTACTTCTGTATTATATCCAAAAGTTGTATGGTCTTGTCATATCTCTGAAGTGATCAATGTTCCATGGAGTGTGCTAAAACTCAGCTTCAATTTAAGCATGTTTCAGCTTAACTGAAGCAGAAAGATGATTTGCTGAAGTTTGAGATCTTAGGGTGTGTGTGGGTTGTGTGTGTTCTGTCCCGACCCAAGTCCAGCCTTTCCCGTGACTAACATTTCAGGAGGCACCTTAATCTAGCTAAAGGCAGAGAGGTCTTTGCAATGAGTAGTCAATACCCTCCTTCTACAGGACTGATTAACCATCCTGCAGATATGTGCTCACACTGAAATTCAAATTGCATATTTGTCAGTTTTCAATTCAAATGTACTTCAGATATTTTTTTCCTGTTCCGCCTCCTGCTTTTGTGAACTGTTTTGAAGAGTGTAATAAAAAGATGCTTTCTAATATTATTTTATCAAAATATTTTTGTAGCATAATATATTAATAAAATGTTATTATAAATCCATAGCACAATAATCTCGTGTGTATTGATTTTTTTCTTTGTGCTAAAAGCTAGGGAATCACTAAAAAAAGGAACATTTTTTGTATGGGGCCTAGGTATGCCGCTTCTTTTATGCCCAACACCAACATGGGATGAAACATGGAGAAAGAAGAACCAAGCTCCTTCCTTTTAACTATTCCCTTCCCTCTCCACATCAAGCTACAGAGACCCAGCAATTTACTCTTTTTTCTTGGCATCTTGCTTTTTCTTGCATCCAAGCCATGCCTTGCAGCTGACACTGCAGATTTCTTGCTGATCATTGTTTACTTCTTAATTATGTGCTAAATTGTTTGGTCTTTAACACACCATTTGGAGAGGACTCCACCAGCAAAGCTGGTTTAGAAATATCCACTGTAGGAAATGCAGTGGGAGGCAGAAACACTGGAGCTGGTTTGAATGAGCCAAACACGGCACAGGAAGGGCCTGTTGCAAAATAGAAGGGAAACTCTTGAAAAACAAAGCTAAAAAGAGTCCCATCTATTGAAATGCCAACTAGACTGCCAAAGCTGCTTGCCATCCTATCTTTGGAGTCTCAGCCCATCTGGAGAGTCTGTGTGGTCCAGCCATGGGCTATCCCTGGCCCTGGCAAATGTATCTGAAGCAGCACATCTGAGGGAAAACATCACTGCTTGTGCACTTAATCCCCACTGAATCAGGGCTGAGCTGCACCTGATTTGTGGAAGGACTGAACACATCAAGCCAGGCTGGGGAGAGCTGGGGGTCAGCTTAACATTATGGAAGTTGTCTGCTCCAGACTCACCCCAGAGATGTGTTCATCCAGCACACACAAAGGGGCTCCATAACATCTCCAGGGCCTCAACTGGAGCAGAAGGAACCACTGAAAAATATTAAAATATCTGTGCCCAGTTAGATGTACACAGGGCTGTCCAAAGACAGAAATAACCAGACATCCACAAGTCTACTGCCACTAATGGAAACAATAATAATGGGAAAAATAGTATGTGTTTAGATTGCTAAATAGCTGGATGGTGGGGATACAGTTACTGAATATCACTTAAATAAATGAGATCTTAAAATAAAAAACATTGAAACTTTATAGAGCATTGCAAACTCTGTATTGGCTTTTTTAACATTTCAGTTTCTCCCATTACAAAGGAGAGCAACTAGTCCTGAGCACCTGATTCCTTGGAGCAGCAGGTCCCAAGTCTTGCAATCTCAAACATCTTGCTCCACAGCATGCCAGCACTTCATTAGCTAAGGCTGCACCTTTGGGTGCAAACCATCATGCAAAGCACTGCACTTCATTCCGTTTTCCACATTTTCCTTCCGCTTTCATTCCATTTTCCACATTTAACAAGGATATGGTTAAAACAGCAGAACAAATTACACAGAGCCAAACCTCCACCAGGCTGGTTTTGAGAGGAACGATAACAGTGACAACTACAACAGTGAGTTCATGCTCACAGCCCTCATTCACACCTGGAGCTCCCTGCCTTCCTGGAATGAGATGCAGCTTGAACAAAGGGACCAAGATAATGTGAGAAAACATCAACAGGCAGATAGAGGAAGAGCAAATGAAAGACAGATGTAGGAAGGAGAGTGAGAGCTTTCTGCTTTGCGCTCATCCCATATCTCTGTTGTCCTAAGGAATTTCTGTTTGTTGTCCGAGTGGTGTCAGTTCTCCAGTCCTCTTGGGTGACTTATGATGCACCTTTTCTTTCTTCATATGAAAGCCATTGGTTTTTGTTATGCAGCGATGGAAACGCAGCCTCGGTCAGCTCTACATGACTGAATCATTTTGAACAGCAGTGCCTTTTCTTTCCAGAGATCTCTGCAGCTGTTTGTCTTGGCAAGGGTAGGTTTGTCCCCAGATTCATCCTGTTTGAAGTCCTTTCCACCCACTCATATTAGCCTGAGCATTCACCTCATTTTTAATGTGAGCATTATCATCTTCAGTTTTGCACTGGCAAAAACAAATCTCAGAAGGGGAAGAGACAGAAACTCACACCTACCCATCTTTCTTGAACAAACTATCTTCATCCAAACTGTAGGAGGCAAGCACATCAAGGAATATGCCAAGAATTGTTTTTCTCTTAGCAACGGTCCAGACCAGAAGTGGACACAGATATAATCTGTGATATCATCTCTCAACCAGAAGGATCCTATGAAGACCCATTAGTTCAGAAAACGTGTGCTCTGCCTGGTGGTTGTGGATTGAAGGATGGACAATGCTGGCTGTGTTCTCTGGCTGTGCCTGGGCCAACTGCAGCCCTGAGGGCAGGATCCGATCCACACAATAACCTTATCCTGCTGCTGCCTTTTCCTCTAAGCAGTTCATGGGCAGCCAAACATTTGTCCTTGACCCTGTTTGCGGCACTGAGTCTGATCTGCCAGTTCTGGGTCCCCCGGGAGACATCTCGCTGTGTAGAGCCTGTGGGTGGAGGTGCAGCTTGGCTCCCCACTGCTGAGGGTTTAGTGATGACACACCAGCACCTGGGCCCCTCCTGTGGCTGAGCAGGCCTGTGAAAACACACGTGAGAAGTGAGATCATGATTCATGTGAAAAGAGTGAAATTCTGAGCCCTGGTTGGTTTCCCTGAAAAACACCTAACTTTCCTTGGAACCTCACCCTTCCTGGGCCGTCTTTATCCAAAAGCATTAACGCCAAGGGGGGGTGGGGGTGAGGGAAAGGTCAAAGTATTGGTGTTAATGGAAGACTCAGACATTAAAAGAGTATCCCAGGATTGGAGCCTCTGTCGCCTGCTGCCAGCAGCAGGCCCTGCTTGAAAGGAAAGTACCTATCTCAGCATGCAGTCAAGAGGAATAATAAAACTGTGGTCATTCAGAGGCAGGGAAGAGGAGAAAAACACTCATAAATGCTCAGGCTTATGTTTCTCTCAAACTTTCAAAATAATTGTCTCTCCCACCCGGAGATTAGTCACAGAAGCAAATGATACCATATCTGGGAAAGAAGTCAGGTGGATGGAAATGATCCTTTGGGGAGAAGGAGAGGAGGAAGGGAGCAGACATTTACTTATCTGCCTGCCTTGTTCACCTTCCCATTTCTCTGACACTGCACATACAAACTAAAGAGCTGAGAAAACGTCAAGTGTTTGCATCCAGCCTAAAGCCAGTGGGGGCTTTAAGTCCATCCTCAGGCCAGTGGGGTTTTTCTATTTCTGTCTGGTGGATGCAGAGAGCTGACTTTGCCACTACACAATCCCCCTAGAGCTCCCACTCTGCAAGAAGCTTCATTTCTCCCAGAGGCCCCCATGAAACGATTTTCCACACATTTTTCCCCAACTCAAATGAAAACGAAAAGGCTAAGGGACTAATGAAAGCATGCTCATAAACACCATTCCATGGGAAGGACTAGCGTTTGCTATGGTTTTCAAAACAAAATTCCAGATCTACCAAGTACTTCTGAAGCACTGAGTTGGGCTTCACAACACCCAGAGGTTTCAAATAAAGAACAACCTCAGCCCCCTCCTAATAAGGTGGGAAAAGGAGGTGGACAGTGGATTTTATGACATGCCTGAAATCACGAGGGGCATCAATTGGAGCAGGATTCAGAAGGCAGCCCTTCCTCTATGGTACTCTGTTCTCCCAAGCACGGTTCGTTTATTTCAATTAATAGAGCTTTGTAAGGGCTCCCCTGCCACCTTTTTTTCTCATGAATTACTGCAAAGACAGTGAATTAAAAGCACCAAAGGGCATCATTTTCTTTTAGTGTATAAAGAAGTTGTTTCCATAAAAGCGGACTATGCGAAATTTGCCCGAAAGAGTAAATTTAGAAATAACATAAAAGATTAGAAACAAAAAATAGACATCTTAAAAATCTCTTCTTAGACAAGCCTGACCTGACAGTTCAGCCCTGGAGTGGTCTTTCTGTGTAACACCAGTCAAGTGCTGCAACCAGGCCTGGTTCTGTCACGACATTCACTCGGGTGTTGCAGAATTAGGGACTTCTCCAACCACGAGATGAAATTCTTTAAGGAAGTGTAAAGCTAATGCATGCAGCTCACTGTCTCCCCATTTTCTCTCTCCAAAACCACGCAGGTAGGATTCAGTCCAAGTACCAGGCACTGTCTGAAAGCCGTCACCCAAACTTGCCTCCTTCAGTGGTGCCTCCCAGACTGACTCAACCCTCAGAGAAACATTCCCAGCTTATGTGACTTGCCAGCTGTTGTTACAGAGGCTCTTGTGCTTGGTCCCACTCAGTTCCTGCCCTCGGAATGCAGTTATATTTGTGATGTTTGCAAAGGTGTTTCAGATTGTCTCTTATAAAGGATGACCAGCCTCAAAAGCATTTTAAAACAAAGCCAAAACTCATCAACTGAATCATACCCACTGCGTGTTGTGACCACACAAAATATCTCTGATGTGGCAGGGATGTGCTATGGAAGAACTTGCCAGGCAAGCTGTGAATTGGACAAGGTGCAAAATGAGCTGTAATCTCTGCCTAAAATGCCTCCACTGCTTGACCATTTCAAAAATAAGCATTTCATAGAGTTGCAGCCCATCCTCATCATCACCTGCAAGACATATTTTGGTCCAAATTGCAGGACTGAGTGATGCTGTGACATTCAGCAAATGTCCTGAACCTTGGCTGACACCTCTACTTTTTATATCTAGCTGCTAGCTATATCTCAGGTAAACACTAAATAGTCCACTATGAGACAGAAATGTGGAGTTTTTAACTTCAGCTTGAAATGACTTCTTGTTACAATATGCTTTCACACTACAAGTTCAAAATCTAAACAAAAAACCCTGTGGTTTGTACAAAACATGAAACAACCAAATTTTCAAATTTTTTTAAGTTTCCAAATAATAATAATACATGTCATTGATAAACAGCAGTAACATTTAAGTGTCAATGAATGGAAAAAAATCAGTATTTCTGCTCTAAATGAATGTGTTGCTCACACTGCTGATAGTTGAAGCTATAGTTTCATTGTTGACTTGGAGCTCGCCTCTCTCTGAGCAGCATCATTCCTCTTCTCATCCTGGTTTTGAGGCCAAGAACTGAATTTTGATTATTCCAGATAGACTTTGAGGTCCATGCTTTTGCATGGCCCTCTATAATGAGGGCTTTTTGAGTATTCCTTCATTCTGAGTTCATACGGCCTTTTACTAAAATAATTCATGGGTTCTGTCTAAATCAAACTTCTTGTAACCCTCCCAGACTTCAGAAGTGCTGAAGACCTCAATTCATTTCTGTCTCTTAGCAAACACTGATTTGAATGAAATAACTGTGTGAAGAAAAATGTCATTGCAATGCAATAATTTGGTGATGATGATGGTGATGATGCTGAAGTACCAAACCAAAGCAATAATCTTTGGTCAAACCATAATCACAGCACTGAAATCCATTGGTTAATCATGGAAACTTCATATTCAGTGTGGTCTACTGTGCTGTTCTGGGGCATTGTGAGAAATGGCCATAAGCAGGCTGACAGGAAGGTGCCTGTGCTGTCATTCACATGTCATTCACATTTTCCATGTTTGAAAAATTGGGTTAATTAGTAAGACCCAGCATTTGAAGATGAAGTTGTCTGAATGTTCTCTTTACTCAGAGAAATGAGGCAGCATTTCCATCTTTATCTCAGTATACTGTACTCTCTTTTTACCCATGATTGCTTTCACAGCAGAGGTCTGAGGTCACACCTAGAGCAGCAGACTGGGTGAAATTACAAGGTGCTGCCAGCATGTGCCACAGGTCCTGAACAGAGTGCCTGGCTGGTGCAGTGGCAGCACAGGAACCTCTCAGGAGACACCAGTGGGTGGCTGAGCTGTGATGGGGATCTATGAGCTGCAGAATATGTCTCTTGTTTTACTCTGAGGTCTCTGTGCACTGACACTGAGATTTTTTGAGGAGCAATGTGAAAGTGGCCACGCTGTCCTGCTGTCCTCACTGGGGCTGTCAGCTCATTCCATGGCTGACACCAGCAAGGCACAAGCCCTGGGCCAGCAGCTGCGGGGAAATGGCAGAAACCTCACCCTGAATTCCCTGCACGCACAGGTACAGAGGTTTGAGTTAGAACAATTCTTGTGTTAGAACAATGTTTTGAAATCCATGGAATGATGAAGCGTGCCAGTTCCTCCCACTTTGAGAGACAGGCAGGCAACATACACTGTGCACCAGCTCTCAGGCAGTGCCTTGCTGTGGAGCTTAAACCCATCCCCAGGCATTCCCTGAAATACTGCTCAAGCCTGTTGTGCTTCCTCATTCCTCCTCTCTGTGCTGGGACACAGGGATGCACAAAGCCAGCTCATCTCTGGAACGGCAGCACACGGAACTGCCGCTTGCTTGGGCGGTTCCTGAACAGCTGTTTCAGCTATGACATAACTGCTTTTTAAACTTCAAAAGAGATCTATTTCTGAGCTGAAAACACTCAGGGATGGTTTCATAAAAGCAAGGGTGAGATGTTAGCAGGCCGTGGAGCGGGTAAGGGACACAGTGGAACTGCAGAGCACACATGACATCCTTTCAGCCCCGTTTTCTGCTGACTTTCACTCCTTAGGGGTCCAATCCTGCAATTTTTTCTCAAGCAATAACCTTATCCATGCCAACAGAGCCTGTTATTCCATCTGCTGGTACTCACACTGGAATGTGTTTGCTTTGGGAGCGATTGTGTGCTCTGCTGGTGGGCTCAGAGGACAGATAAAAGCCAGTGCCCAGCTCTGCAGAGTAGTTTCTAGTGAGGTGAATGAACTCATTAGTAAAAGATTCCTTTAAAAAGTAGGGTGCTATGCAAACCCAATGTGGATTAGACTTTTTATGGGGTAAGTGGAGTTCGAGCATGACCAGATACAGCTCAGCTCTCTCATGCTACCTCCTGCCCCTGAGAAAATTTTCTGATGCCAGCTGGGACAAGTTGAGAGAATGAAAAAACCACACAGACCGGGCAATTGGAAGGGTGAATATCTTACAAAATGCAGAGAATGCCCAGATTTTCAGACAACTGTGAGGCAACAGGTTACACAGATGCCCTGTGACACTGGAGCTGAGCGCGATATTCTGGCCAAAAAAATTGATGGAAATGCTTTGCTGCAAAACCTGATTTTTGTCTGATATATGCAAGGGATTTTATTAAAAACTAACAAACAAACAAGCCAGCAGATTCCTGTCTGGAACTACATTACCAGTCTGAATGATCCCAAGTTTTGCACTCACTGCCATGGGAATCTTTCCATTCCCATGAATGATGACTGAAAAAGTTTCTTGTGAATATCCCTCTGAATTAAATGGATGACTTTAGATTAACTTTAAATTTAAAAGTTCAACTTATTGATGTTGGCAGCTAGAACATGGCCATGGAAGAGAGGTAGGAGGAAGAAAAGGAGGGGTGCTATGTTTAAAAAAAAGGAAAGTCTCCCAACTGCCAAAAGCAGGGTCAGCAGAGGGATGTGGTGGTGGTTCCAGACTGTGCAATATGCTGAGTATGGATGGATACAGTTTAAACCAAGAATTGGGGTTGCCAGTATGTATTTAACACTTAACATGCAGAATTTTTCTGTTAGGAACCATGTTAGTGACTAAGAGAGCTGGAGAGAAGACTCTAACTTGAGTCATCTCAGTGCCTGCTGAAATCCTCGTGCTGGCACTGATCAGCACTCAGATTTTCAAGGGCAGACTCATGAGCCAGGCATCCAGAGCTCTGTTACCAGATGAGCAAGTGAAGAAAACCTCACCCTACCAACACAGCCATCAGGAATGGCATGCTCCAAAAACACGCTGGGGAATATTTCCACACCGCTGAAAGCATTTGCTTGGAAGCCTTAACTCTGGGTCCATAACTGCTGTCAGGTATTGCAACTCCAGAATAAATTTAATAGTCCTCAGTTAAATCACCCTGGCTCTAGATTAAGGGTTACACTGAGCAGCTCTGTCCTGTAGACTAAATATCCTCTCATAAATGCATTCTGGCATCAGACTTCCGTAGGTGGGTGGCTTTGACAGAAATTCATGCTAAGTCCCAGAGCCAAATGCTGTGAGAAAAGCTACCCCAAACACCCATTGTCCTTTGCAAAAACAACAGAAAATCGATCATTCTCCACCCCAAAACCACAGCGTTCCTCAGGCCTAATTCCCCAGGACAGCTGAAGTGCTGCTCTTTAAGCCTGTGCTGCTCAAAGACAGGTCAGGATTTGCAGCTGGGAGGGGGCTGTGGCACAGCTGAGGTGCTGCCCCAGGGGCTGCCAGGGAATTGGGGTCCTTGGGGCACAAAGTGAGCGGTGAGAGCTGATGGGGACAGCAAAGCACACAGATCCCCAGCCCAGGTAACGAGGTTGAAGCCCCAGTGCAGTGCCCTGAGGGTAGCCTTTAACCTCTGCATCTCTCATTTTTCACTTGTGCTGTAACGATGCAAACAGCAGCAGCACTCCAGCAGAGATATCAGCCTCTGCATTCCCACACGCTCGGGTCTGGCACCAGGGCTGCGCCAGGTCAGGCCCAGATGTGATCTGTAGCATGGCCTGTGACAGGTTATTTATCCTTTAGGCTATCAGTGATTGGTATATTAATTCTCCCTCAAACTCGTGGGCTTTGTGCAAGGATGGGACTTGGCTGTTGCAAAGAAATTTCTCTAGGTTACAGCAAAACCAATAAAATAATTCCAAAATTATTCAAAAAAATACAGTGCTGATGTACAGCAAGACTTTTATTTATGTCATGTGCAATTAGATTTGTTTTCCACCTTTTGACAGGAGCATTTCAGCCCAGAGTAAGAACGAAACACACACAAGCAGCATGATGCCACAGCCAGAAACACTCCCTTCATCCAGGGAAGAAAGGGCTCTCACGTTGTGAAAGGGAGCCTCCTGTTGTCTTCCAACTAGCATTTTCTGGCCAGCTGAAAGCTAAAGTAACCCTTCCTTTATGCTTTCGATACTGTGATCTAATGGCTAAATGGACTTTTAGTACAAAGCTTAATTTTTCTCCTTCAGTTTTGCTCATCACTTAATGGAAAGGCCCCATAACATTCTGGTTACCTCCCACACAGTGGCTGCTCAGCAGAAGTGAAGAACAGATTTTCTTATAGCCCTGCAGTTATATTTTTAAATAATAATAATAGTAATAATAATAATAATTAATAATGGCTTCAGTGCAGCTGGCTGGCTGCCTGAAGCTGCTGCAGGCTCACACTGGACAGGCAGTTCCCAAAGTCCAGTGGTTGGAAGGCACCATCAGGTTTTGCTCAGTACATGTTTCACCCCTCCTCACATTCTGCTGACAGGAGGGCAGAGTGTCCCAGCTCCCCAGGGTTTAGCCCCAAACCAGTAATTCTCATTTTGCTGGGCAGCAGCATTGCTGCAGGTGACATGAGAGCAAAGCCACTCTGCGCCAAAGGTGCCACGTAACCTTTTGATCACTGCCTTCTTGCTTTGCTTTAGGCACTTGGTGGCACCCAGGACCTGGATGATGGCTCCTAGAAGGCTGATTCTTCCAAGGAAATCGTGTGTAGCTTTAATCATGTGTAGCAGAGACTGACTGGGGCTGAGCTCTGCCCTGGGGTGGTGGCCTCCAAAGGCTGAGGGGAAGCAACAGAAGGATATGAATGTAAAGTGGGGGAAAGCAGGGGATTGGGCACTCTGGGACATCCCCATGGGATCAGAACCCCAAACCTTAACTCATGTACACGAAGGGATTCCATAGGGACAACCTGTGATGCAGCAGTGCAGCTCCCAGGGTCTGACACAGAGCAGGGAGGTGGTGGGGACAGGCTGGGGGCTTACAAGGACACACGTCCCAGAGCATCCAACCACTTCCACACATGCTCTGCACATGCTCTTCAATTGTTCAGGGCTGTCTTCTTAATTTTCTTCAGCTGTCCCCATTGTAGCAGAAGCCTCCTTGCTCTGAAGGGGCAACTGAATGTTGGAAGTGCAACACCACTGAAAGGGGGGATAGAGAAGTGCATTCTCCTTGGAAAATTCAAGTAATACATCTGGAAAGGGAAGCTGCTTATTGCATGTGTTTCATTGTGGAAAGAACATGCCTTTTAAAATCTAAAATTGGTGGAAAGGTAATTCCTGGAAGTTAGCTGAGTCTGTATCTCCCATTACTGTTCCCTACAAAGAAATGTTCCTGCTGCTTTTCTCCAGTAATCAAGGGCTTCATGCCAGCTTCAACATTTGGCCGTTGACTTCCTCAACAGATCGACAGCTCAGCTGAAACTGAATTTATGGCACAATCCTCCCCTGACCAAGGCTCACCTCCTCAGATAGATCCAGGTGTGTAGCTCCCACTGAAGTACAAGGGACAGGAGGCACTGCAATAATTTGGGAGGATCTCCATAAGGAGGATGAACCATTTCTGCCCTAAACCCACTGAATTTATATGTTTTCACCCACTATCTGGAAGCACCCACCTGTGGACAGTGATGGTCATACTTCAAGTGGATTCCTAAAAGTGGGCTGACCACCTTGGGAAAAGTTCAGCATCCCAAAGCTTATCACAGGATGCTGGAACTAAACCCAGCTCTGCTGCTGTCAAATGATACCATTTCCTCTCCTGCAGCTGAAGGGCCCAAGGCAGCAAACACCCTGGGACAGATCTGCTCATTTGCCCAAAGACAGGGCTCTGCTTCAGCTTCTTGCTTTATCCAGCACTGAAGCCAGCAGCCGTGAAGTAAGACTGCTTCCTTTTTTTATTTTAATTATTGAGAAGGAAGTAAAACAATTCACTCTTCTGGGGGGAATATCCCTAGAGTCTAACTACTGAAAAATCAAACAGCATTTGAAAAGTAAGACAATGAGTCTAGCTTGAACTCAGAGAGCATTAGAATTGTCCTGGCAGGAACACAAGTGATTCCCTGATAGATGCAATAACAACGCTGCAATTACATGAAACAATATGTAAACTGAAAATGCAGTGCCACCCTGCTATTTGTACACCCTGTGTTCCACTGTCATCCTCTTATTGTTAGCCCTTTAAGTATTGTGTCTCTTAGGCTTTTAAATACTTCATTAGCATGATTTGCCAGCAATCTTTTTGTCTTAAAGAAGAATATTTTCTCCCACCAGGACTCTAATTAAGCCAATTTTTAATGTAGGAAATTCAGGCTTCAGTGATATTTCCATGCTCTTGACGGTTTAAGGGGGAATGTCACAGAGAAACACCTGATACTAGCAGAAAAATAACACCTGAAAACCTGAGGTAAGGTGAGAAGTATAAAAAAATTAATCCTTCCCCGTGGGAAATAGTTTATGGAAAATTTGTAAAGGATGATGAAGGTGAAATGCATTGACTTCTGTACTCTCACCTACAAAGCACTTAGAGATGCTGCAAGAAATTAATCTCCTCTGGATCATAATACTAGTTTTAACCCCCAAGAAAGTCATAAGTTGACTTGTTTTGATTGATGTCTTGTGGGGCACTGAAACAAATTGATAGGATCTCATTCCCCTGCAGCAGAGGAACGGGCTGGCAGAGGGCAGGAGCCTGCAGCCTCCTGGCTCCTGCCTCGCTCCCTTCAAACCTCCTTGCAGAACTTCTACTGCCAGAGTGCCATCTAGAGACAGTTACAGAAATTAGAGGGTTTGTTCCTAAGCCTTTTGGCGTTGCTTGAGAGTTTGTGGGGTCATATCCCAGCAATGATCATTGCTCATTATTCCAGAAGCCCTTAATTGCAGCATTGGGTTCCAACACCAAACCCCAGAGCAAAGGCTTCTGCTAGGTTCAGCACAGTCAGGATTTGTCTTGTCCCACTTCCTCAGGAGGAGGATTTCATCATGATTAGCTCTTTATTAACATAAATGTACTAACAGAGCATCTAGCACAGCAAACAGCTCTGGACACTTGTGTGTGTGTAACTCCAGGGACAGTGGTGCCTGGACCACAAAATTAACATTACACTGTTGGAATTACTCCTGTCTTTTTCTTAGAAGCCAGTACAGGCAGAGGTAGAGAACACCAACACTTGTTCTGGTGTTTCAGCATCCTCATGTCCCTGTGACAACCTGAATAAAAGCAAGAATCTACGGTTCTATGGTTCTAAGTACTTTGAAGGAGTGAAAACCGGAGTTTCACAGAAGTGCAAATTGAAAATTTAGTCACATAGGAGAGGAAAATGGCATGCTGGCATTTAAAGAACTGGCCTGGTAAGGAAGATACAGGTTTAAAACCAGAATTCCAGCTGTATCACAGACACTCCTGGACCTGGGGTGTACAGAAAGCTGACAGTGACTCCTCCACTCTCTCCTTATCTCTCCTATTTTATTTCTTTCTTTTCAGATCTCTGTGTGGCTGCTCAGTACCTCAGCCATGGCTTTCACTTGTCATAAAAGTAATGAATAATATTAATAAAAAAATATTGCAAGTGTCTCTCCACATAAGAATTATTTTAAGGTGTTTTCTTATACTCCCTGGGGAACAGATTTACAGACAAATTTAAGCTACTAAATCAAAGGCAAATTATTAAAATGTTGTAAAGCTCAGGACAGAGAAATTACAGGATATAAAATTGATGATCATCTTGCTAGCACTGAAGAACCTCTTCTTAATCATAAGGCAAGTGGCCTCTGATAGCAAAATATCTATATTCCACTGCAGCTGGGCATCCCCAGGAGAAAGCTGGATTAAACAGAAGGCAGTGAAATACAGACCTCACTCAATGGCTGCCTGAGAGCAAAATATCCATCTGCTGTACATCCCTAAAAGATTTATCATTACCCCTGGTTATAAATTTCCCTATAGTAAGGGTTTGAATGGAAAAGAAAAGACAGTAATAACATGATGAAAATCCCTCTGATGGGCTGGTTTTTCTAGGGAAGAGGGAGAGCTTTGTTGTTCTAGAACTGGTGTCTTGTCTTACAAAAATAGGTCCACAGCTAAGCATCTCTGGGCATCTCTGTAGGTCAGAGCACATGGGAGCAGAGTATAAATATCTGCAGATGTGATTTTTGAGCTTGTGAGGCCCACATGGGTGGACCCTGCTGTAAATGGGAATCTTGGACATTCAGAGCTGGGCAAATCAGCCCCCTGAGAGCCCTTTGCTGGTAATGCTGGTGTTGCAGAGTCCAGCAGCAAAGCAACAAAAGGCTAAAAGGAACAGCATTAAGTATTTTGCTTTTCAACGTTTTTGTCATATTAACAACATCTTGCCAGCCGTGGCTAAACAAATACTCGTTTTTGAAACATCTCTCACTAAAATTCAGTAGTACAAACCATCTACTAAGCAGTAACAAAGATCATAAAGACAACTTTAAATTATCATTTGCTTAGGACTAAGGGGGTTAAAGAGTGGTTAAAAACCACTGTCTAAACAGAGGGTCTAGTCTGTCCCTTAGACAGAAATGTGAGTTATTGACCTCCATGTGTACCTGTATGGACTTTGTTCCCAAACCCACATAGCAAATGATACAAAAGTAAGAAATGAACCAAACAATACTTCCCCATGTGCAGACAGGGGATCCACAGGGAACAATTCCTAAGTGGCAACAAAGGTACAGAGCATATGCTGCTGCTGAATCTATCTTAAGCTGAAGATGAGCTGGAGATCCTCAAGGAGAATCCAGAGCATGATCCAGACATGGGTCAGAGGGACTAGATGGGGCATAGAGACAGCCTCCTGCCCTGACACAGGGACTTCTTGGGTTGAATCCTGCATGTCTGGGACAAGGAAGAAGGTTTTTACAACAGGAGTGGTGGCACACAGGCACAAATTGCCCGGGGAGGTGGTGAATGCCCCATCCCTGCAAACATCCAAGGCCAGGCTGGACAGGGCTTTGAGCCACCTGATCCAGTCAAAGATATTCCTACTCATTGCAGTGTCCTTGGATGAGATGACCTTTGGCGGTCCCTTCTGACCTGAACCATTCAAAGATTCTATGCTATTCATCAGTCCCTCAAGAGCAGAGGTACAAATAAAACAAGCAAAATGCACTTGCCCATTAAACCCTCTGGGGTGAAGGGCGCAGGGTTGAAGATGAGGGATGTGGAGGGAGTGAAAGCACAGCATAGCCAGAGGGAGGCTGTCCCATGCTCTCCCCTGGTGGTCTGAGCCCTGGCAATGAGAGCTGTCACACTGTCCCTGGTGACCAGGGATGCTGCCAGGGCCCCGTGCACACAGAGCTGCTCTCACACCTTCTGCAGCAAGGCAGGGACCTGAAGAAAGGTCCATCAGAAAGGCTCTGCCTCTCCTCATCCCCAGCCTGCCCCAGGAAAACCTCTCCTCAGAACTACTGGCACCCAGATCCACAAAGAGGAGCAAGGTAAGGAATAAATTCCTGCCACGTATTTTCTCCAGCACAAGGAACTAACGCAGGCCACGGATCTGACACCCTGCCTCTCGTGCTGCAGAAGTGAGCCAAGAGCTGTGTTTTAACACTAGCTCCTCAGCATAATTTCCTGTAATTGTAAAGTGCTTTAGAGGTACTTGTGAACTTGGGTGGATGGCTCCTAACGAAGTTGATGAATAACCCAGGACTGACTCAGCTCCGAAACAGACCCAGCACTGAAGGAGGGAATGTGGAGAAAGGTTTTGCCTTCCATTAGCAACACTATCCAAACAACTGACCCTCTCCCTGAGAGATTAGTTCACAGCAGGTGAGCTATAATCTGCTCTGATCGGCAGGCAAGGAAAGCATTCATCCCAGCTGCATTACAGCCACAGCTTTTCTTCTCTTTTTTTCTCACACATTGTGAGTTCCCAGCAAAGGGTTCCAGCTACCAGATCAAACATTTTGCCACTTATTTGCAGAAATGGTTCTGGTCTTGTGTGGGGATGGTAACCAGCTGAAGACTGACTGGCTGGTGGGTAATTTTTTCCCATCACGGCCATCAGCACCTTCTCATCTGGAAAATGGTCATTTGATAGGGATGAGGTTTTGATCGGCATCGATTTTGTGCTGGGAATTTGTTGTCAATTTATGATGCTAGAGATAATCTCCCAAAAATTATTATTTGGAAATTACATTGTATTACCCCTCATCTGAGGTACTCAGCTGCCAACTGGAGATTGTTTTCAGAAAACAATCACACATTTTCTGGCTTTTTGGTCCAGAGCCTCATGGGAAACATACAAGACACAATTAAAAGAAAAGGTTAAATCCTCAGATCTGCTGCATATTAGAACCCATAGACTCACTAGTTACTATGGCATATACATTTCCCTGAAACCAGTAAAGCCTTGGTTATCCCATAGGCAGTAAGGATCCATCCCTTTTCTCCTCTCTTTCTCTCTCCCTTGTACCAACAATTTCCCCTCGCTAAGGCCATTGCTTTTACTCCACAGGTATCAATCACACTTTTCTCCTCCACAACCCAGAATAACCAACAAAATCCAGTTACACCCAGAGTGGTTGTTCTCAGCTAAGATTCAGTTTGAAGATGGTAACTGCTATTTTGGAGTGAAAAACACGTTGTGTGTTTGAAAGCTTCGCTGTTTGGGCTTACAGGGTTTTTCCTCTCCCACCTACAGCTGCAGGCCTGATAACAGGTATCACCTCTGCCTACACAAGGGGCTTTGCTCTCCAGTCCTGGTAACTGCAGCAGGGGCAGAGCTCACCAGGGATGGTGCCAACCGCTGGCCTCAGAAGCTTCTTTACAGCTTGTGATGCACTGGGGTTCCTATTTCCCAGGCTGGAGTCAAAGAGACATCTCGTGGCCATCCCATATACTGCAAAGGAGTTCTTTTGTGCAGGGAACATCCCTTGCATGCAGAGGGCCAAGAACTGCCTGGGATGACCACTACTATGACTCCATTGGGCCAAAGAGCAGAGGATGCCAAAACACCCTGCACCCGATTCAGCCTCCAGCCATTCTCTCCCAGCGCCTTCAGAGCATGAGGAAATTTGAAATACAGACATATTCTGTCTCTGTGCTTTTTGTTCAGACTTGTAAGTGCATAAAAACAGAAACAGCTTGGCAGGGGATGGCAGAGAGCTACAACTGAGTCACTGGAAGAAACCAGAGAGGGAGTGGCTGCTCACTCTCTTCCAGCACAGGACTCGGAGTCTCTCCACCAGGGTTGAAGGAAAAACTGCACAAACAAACATCAGGAAAACAGGAGACAAGTAGCAAAAAAGGAGTAGCAGTGCTGGAAACCCCCTGTGCTGCAGTTCTGGGAAAGCACTCAGGGGGAATACAATGTCCTTGTCTTGCTGGTGCTTTCTCCGAGGCATCTGCCCATGGCTACCACAGGAGTCCTACACACGGTGCAGGGCAGCCCCAGGTGTGACCCAGCCCTGTGGGTTTTACAATCACAGCTACAGTTCCAGAGAAAACCAGGAGCATCCCAGGAGCATGGAGCAAGTGCCAGTTTGATCCTGACTTCCAGTCTTTGAGAGCTATGAGGAAGGTGAGCAGTGAGAGCAGTGGGGAGCCTCAGCTCTCAGTTTGATGAGCCTCAGCCACCCTAAGGTCAGGCTTGGCATCAGGGTTTTGGGGTGAACGGGGAGAGGAGTTTCTCAAGGGAAACACTCCTGGTACAAGCTGCTGGTACATACCCACCTACCCCAAAAACATTGCTCAGTCTTAGCTCTCTATGAAGCACCCCCTCCTGCTCCCTTTCCTGCGTGGAACTCGTCCTGAAGTCCCCCATCTCTGGGCAGGGGAGGACAGGAGGCTGAGGCTGAGGTCTGACTGTACCTCCTCTATTCCTTGACCAGCCCCCATTCACTTCTGTGTGAGGTGAAATATCCCAAAACACCTTCACTTTCCAGGGTTAGAAGACCTGGCCTACCACCCAGAGCCTCTGGGTTTTAACAAAGATTTGTTCTTTGACTTTGTCCCAGCTGCTCATTCCTTCCTTTGGGGAGTGACAAGGCTGCCCCTGGCAAAGAAAATCAGACATGAATGCTGCATGAGTGGTGTCCCAGATTTCGCGAGATAACCAGCTCAGCCCCACAGCTAGCTAGGAAAGGGGTTTAAATTAATCTTTGTTGCCTCCTGCTAAATGCTTCCTCCATGATTAACACCAGAGGTGATGTTGATAGCAGGATTCATTGTCAAAATAGCTTATAAAACAATTCCATAAAACCGTGTAAATCTTGTGTTGATCTCACTCTTTACAAGGAGTCTTAAAGCCATATATCCCAGCACCATTTACAAGGTTGTTGCAGGTGTGGGACCAGCCTTAGAAATATAGCTGCTACTTAAACTGCGTATTTTACGAGCCTGGGGAAACATCCGTTAGAACTGTAAAAGGAGCTTTCCAGCCCTCTTGCCTCTTTGTGCAGGGACCAAGCCACTGCCCACGAGACTTCAGCACCCCCTGAGCCACAGCCAAAGTGCAGGGACAGGATTCCTCTGTCAACAAGCAAAGCTTAGCAAAGCTTTGCAGGATGTTGAACTTTGCCTTCAGGAGGAGCTGGTCTCCCCAAGCCCAGGTTTCACTGCAAACCACTGAGCATCCTAAAACCTCTTGCCATTTGCAGACCCCGTGGGGGTGTTTTGCCATGGGCTGCAGTCATTCCTCTGGTGAAGCTCACAGGCTATTTATTGGTGCTCTGGAGCACAAAGAAACAGGTGGAAAAGGGGAGAATGAATAGCCCAATCATGTGAATCAGATGACAGAAGGCATTTAAGTAGGCAATATATACCATAATTACATAATAGCTATTTAATAGACATCAGGGTGAGTCTCCTGGGGATGAAGGAAAAGCCAAAAGATTACAGCCCATCCTCTGAGCTCTCCTTTCAGCTCCCAGTGCAACAGTCCTGAGATTGCTCAAACTCCTGCCCTCATCCCACAGTGGCCATTGAATATAGGATTGATTAGGTCCCAAACCATGACAGCTCTCTGCTTTTCAGGGTACAGGGGCAACCAGGTGCCACACTGCACCCCCAGAGCTCTGTGCTGTGCAGCTCCACACTTTTAACACTGGGAGGTGAAGAGTTGCACTTGGGTTTGCAATTCAGGGCCTCTGGGTTTTAGCAAGGATTTGTTCTCCGACCTTGGCCAAGCTGCTTATTCCTTCCTCTAAGGGGGGGACACGGCTCCTCCATCTGCACACAACAAAGAGAAATATCAGTGAGCTGCAATGCAGTGCCACCATTGCCACATGGGGCTATGGGAAGTGCTCTGCCCCACTGTCCTCACCTTCATCCTCCTCCTCAGATGCCTGGCCTCACCTTCCCTGCGGATGTGCCTCAGTGCCCTCTTATCTCCTGCTCATATCTTCTGTGCAAGACCAAATATTGACACTGTTCAGCAATGGCCCTTGGCTGTGAGCACATCCCCTAACCTTCAAGATAGCTCTTGACCTCTTCCCCGAGCCCTGAGACACACAGAATGAATGCAGGAAGGAGTCACAGTGATAAAAGCTGGTTTACAGCATTTGGAGGGATAAGCCCAGCTCATGATGTCTGCTTTGCAACAGCTCATTTTGGGGAGTCTCAGTGACACTGAGTGACAGGCGTTTGAATTAGTGTTGCATCATCGTCCTCTGCTGAAATGAGCTTTGCTCCAGCCCTGCCAAACGTCCAATTCATGATGTCCCTCGGATTTAACACAAAATAGAGAAAATCCTTCCCTATTTTTCCAAAACAGGCCTTCTAAAAGAGTGTTCAGCTCCTGAATTTTGCAGTATCCTTAATGCTGTGCAGTGGCTGTGGCATGGGAGGGCTGAATAAACACCCCCGTGGAGGGGCTGGGACCATCTGCAGGTTATGAGCTTGTACAACACTTGACACACTGAATCTCCTTCCTAATTAGGGCTTGTTAAGATGCTATTACATAATATAACATTATATGAAATGATTTATGAATTTAATCTACTAATTAGCCGTGGTAATAACAAGTAACTTTATAGTTGAATGCATGAAACCTTGTTACCTGAATCAAATTTTTCTGTGGCTTCATTTGGACTTTCATAAAGTGCTGGTCTCATTAGGCAACCTTCCCTTCAGCCAGAGCAGTGATCTGGGATTCTTCCCTCTGCCTTGGTTATTTATTTCCACAAAACACTAAGGGTTCTAATAGGAGTCTACTCCACACACACACCTGGCTGAAGCCTGCCTCTTTTGAGTGATTAGGCAGGGACTGGTAGACCAGTGTGGGCAGAGCAATCACACAGCTCCCCATTTCCTCTGGAAATCAGGCTAAAATTAGGGGACAGGCAGTAGAAAATGAGACAGGAAGGCAGGAATGGATCTATCAATACCTCCTGCCCTGCTTCCTGCTCGTTAGCGTCTCTCAGCAGATGTCAGGTAACCTTTAGAAACCCCCTAAAGCAGCGGTCATTTATCAGACATTTCTTCAATTGAGATAAAGGGAATTTGGACCCTGTACAATTATCGGCATCCCAGAAGGTAAAAAAAAAAAGAAAAATTACAAATATAAGAAAAAAACCCCTCTTCTCAGTGCATGTATTGTATCTCATAGAAAGTTTCTGTTTCTAATACAGCCACAGACCGACTGTGGACTTTGTACCCCATCTGTAGACAAATGACTGTGTAGCACTGATGTGTCTCCCCATTCCCTCGGTGCTCCCACTGCTCTGACTGCACTCCCACGCAGAGCAGGAGAGGAAACACGAGCTTTAGCAGCAGTGGTCCTCCCAGGAGGTGAAGTGCTTGAACTCTAGGTAAGAGTAATTTTCTGCCTGCAAAATCTTGTCAGCGAGATATTCTGGGCGGTCGGTGGGAGAGAACGAGGCGGGTTCTAGCTCGGTATGTCAGAGGTGAGGAAAGGATTTTCCATCAGAGCCATGGACCAGCCCTTCCTGCGGCAGCAGGAGCTGGTGATGGTGAGTGTTGCTCACTAGATGGCGAGGGACACCTTCCTCCCTGCAAGGCTCCTGCAGCAGCAAGGAGGGATGGAGGAAAGGGCTTGGATCACTGAGAGGAGATTTACAGGAGGTAATTGGACCCCGCTAAAGCCACAGGAGAAGGGAGGGTGAGTTATCAAGGTTGAGGAGGTGGTACAGTTCTCCTTGAAGAGGTGGTGCCACGTGTTTGAGACTCTCCCTCTTCACTTGATCTAAAACAAACCTGCAGGCGAGGACACAGCTACCAAAGCTGTGTGTCACCTCCACAGCACCATTCTTCTGCTGTCCCAGGGGTGTTCAGCAGATGCAGGATTGTAACAGCAGGGACAGAAGTGTGTCACAGCCAGATTTAAATCCTTCCACAGAGGCTGTGTTTGTTTGACCTCAAGAAACCTCATGATTTGCCAGGCTGGGAGACTTGGCTGCCCCAGGTACTTTCAGTCTCTCAACCACAGCCAAGGAAGCACGAGAAAGGACAGTGCTCTATTTTGGGTACTTGGCTACAAGCCAAACATGTCATTCTCAAACAAATAAAACAAAACAAAAACCCCAAACAAACACATAAATTAAAAAAACTCAAGCGAGACAAAGCTGTGAGCCAAGCATAACTGTTTAAAAGTGTTCAACTGCACTGGTGAGTCATAAACCAACGCAGCAGCTATGGCAGTGAGTTAGAGGAGAGCAATTTCAGCCACGTTTTCAGCAGCAACTGGATCTCAGGAATGTCCTGCTTTTGCAAGTCATCAGTGTTTACAAGGCAAGTTCTGCACCATTTCAGCCAGATTCCCTCACACAGCCTCAGCTATCTGCAAAGAGCTCCTTCTCAGTGATGCTGGCAACTTCATCCCAGGTGTGCTCAAATTTGTACCTTCTCTGTCTGCCCAGCCCAGTGCGAAGCAGTGGCTGAAGCTGCAGAAAGCAGCAGAGGGTGTGTGTGTTCCCCCAGCTGCCCCAGTGCGAGTGTGGTGGTCCTGTGCCAGCTCAGGCATCCAAAATGTCCCTTCACATAATGCAGCACCCCTATTCCTCCATGTGAGATGCCCTCATGGAAAGGAAAACTCATCTGTGTTAACCTCCAGGCAGCACCAGTAACTTCACGCCTGAGCCTACAGCCATGGGGTGACACACACACACACACACGTAGTGTTGTGTTGATATGAGCCCAGACACGAATATACAAGGCAGCAAATGGATTTTTTAACACTGCTCACAGCCCTTTGGCATAAAATCAGCCCTGAGGGTAGTATTTAGCAGCCTGAGTTTTTCTTTGCTTCCTCCAGCCCCAGATTCGTTATCCCCATGCTACATTTTTTGAAGAATAATGCAGATGCATTTCTGTTCAGAAAGCCAAGGCTGTTCCTACCCAGCTCGTCGGGATATGAAAATACCTGGAAGGTGGTACTGACATTTTTCCTGAAGCTCTTTTCTATTTAACAGAAGCAAAGTCACGTTGCTGAGAGACCCCTTAGTAACAGGAAGCAGTTGTCCAGTTTAAAGAACCAGCTAGAAAGCAAACAGCTTTGCCTCCTTTTTAAAGCCCCTCAGGACAATATTTACTTTTCTAAAATATCATTGTGCCCCGGCTTTGGGACTTTGCTTGACAAACTTGGGGGTCTCTGAGCAGTTCAAAGTGGGCTTGACCTATAGCTGAGCATGGAAAACAGGAACTGCATATAAATAACTAAATTACAGAGAGATCAATTCTCAGTCAACTCATTAGCAATGCCCGGCGTCTTTAAGTGATAACTCCACTCTCTAAGACCTTTACGTAATTACTTGCACAAGGCACATTTTACCCTTTGGTTCGCAAGTTTCATAAATGAAGGTTAAGTTTACTTAACCACCCAGGATTTACCAGCCATGTTAAAGCATAAAATGCATGTGCTGCCAGGTGTCTCTGCAGAAACTGCCTTGTTGATTCAGAGACTCCAAGGTTAAATGATGGCTCCTGAGTCCAAGTTAGTTTCCCACTGGGGAACAGGAGGATCTGCACTGTAACACTGTACCACAGTTCAGATGAGGTTGATTTAACGAGGCTTTGGAGTTAAGACAGCAGCGATTGTGAAAACCTGAATGAAAATCAGGAGTTGTGCTGTACAGCACACCTATAACAGGAATCTTGAGTGTGTCACATTCCAGTTTGTGACAGAAAGATAACTACATTTTTTTCCCTAGGCAGAAACCTGTTTCTATCTTCTATCTTTTGGTCTACGCTATTCCCACACTTGCACATCTGTAGGATCCATGTTTATAGAGCCTCCATATCTCTTACTCACCATTCCTACAAGTGAGTGGTGGGCCAGATTTGCAGCTGATGTGGATCAGCACAGTTCTATTAATATTTTTGGCAAGTCACACTGGCCAAAGTTAGATTGGGTGATCTCAGGGTGGTGGGTTTGTATCTCTGTGTTTGATTGACTCTTTCATGACAGCATTTTGGATGTTCTGGTTTTTTTCATCTTTTTCATGCATTCAAGTTTTTCAGGCATCCCTGGAGCACCCAGTGGCTTAGTCAAGTTGTGTGTGTATCAGGAGAAATTGGGTCAGAGGGATATGAAGCCATTGGCTTGTACAATGCAGGGAGACAGCAGCCCACGGGATACACATTTTCCTCCCTCCAAACCAAGCTCTTTACCTGACAGCAAAGTTGTCCAGACTCTGCCCCTCAGCCCCAGTGTGCTCCACCAGAACAATGAGCCACAACACTGACTTCTGAGGAAGGTCCTCAGCTATGGCCAAGGCTGGATTCACCATTCCATGGAATGCTTCAGCAATCTCTCCCCACTGCTGCCTCTCCTGGAGGTCCTGCTCTCCCTCCTTCGCCACATGGACAACACTAAGAGGTTTTTCCTTGTGGGTCACTGGGTGGTTTTGTGGTTTTTCCTGGGTCACACGGGAACCCAGGCAGGAGCTGAGAACTGGCACATATCTCACAAAGTGCAGAACAATCTTCTGGGGACCTCTCAAGTCCCATCAGGTGATGGGTATACCTGATATCTGCTCACCTGAAGTTTGCTCAGATGTTTGGTCACACTCTCATGCACCTGACAGAGGAAAGATGAGTGTGTCTGATCTTCCACATGGGGTTCAGATGAAGTGGGCTGGAAAATTCTGGTCAAAAATTTGGTTCTCAAAGTCATATCATAACTGCTCCATCACACAGAGCAACCCACTGGTGTTTTGTAACCCAGTTATTACCCTCAGATCCTGGGGAAAGAGCCTGAAGGCATTCAGTAGTGTAACTTGTCACTCCTTTGTACACTGACAAAACAGTGGCCTCAAGTCAGTCAATGTCACACCATGGGAAACCTCAGATTTCCTTCTTCTCCAAACCTACAGCAAGTAAAACTCTGTTTAAATACCTCTGTTGTCCTCTTTTTTTTCTAAAGACAAAAAGATCAGTGAAGGAAGCTTCCAACACATCTGTTCTTCCACTGTCGTTGTCCACAGGGTTGAGTTCACGGGGAGGTCTGCTCCTCTGTGCCCAGACTTATGCTCAAAGATTGATTCATTAGATATCTGATGACAAAAAAATCCATACTTTGTCTTGCGGAATATCCAAAACCAGCAATTCCTATGAGTAATACCGAAGAATTTTCTAAGCCTTGTGGAGCTGCAGAGTTATCACTAAAAAAGAAAATCTTTCCCAGGTTTCAAAGCAAAGATGGCGGCAAAGCCCTCACTGAAACTTCTTGGAATCAAGGAAAAGAAATGAGGTGCTGTTTCATTCAGTTGTAGAACTTGGCTTTGTGACTTAGAGAGGGCTAATCAGTTCCCAGGAGCTGATGAGTTTCTCAGGAATTTGGGAAGGTAGTTTTTCAGCCATGGGGTGGCTGAACACGGAGCAGGATTTGCCCACGGCTGATTTGGAAACATAAGTTCTGTTCACATTGCCAGAATGGGTTGGAGCTACAGGTGTCAGTGCACAGATGAAAGGGGCTTGAGTCAGTTGTGCCTACATCACTGTTAGACCTGAAATCAAATCTCAGTCAGACCCATGCTGCCAAATTTTTTTTAAGGCAGAATTTGAGCTAATAACCACTAATGTGAGGTAGTATAAGTATGGAATGGTCTTGGTTCATACACACCAGTAGGATGGGTTTAATGTCCCTTTTACATATTTAGTAATCCACATCCATGCCTTTTAAAGTGATTATAACCACTGATGAAACACTTCACTCACATCTGAACAGAATTGCAGCATCTCTCTACCACTGACTAGCCACAATGGAAACTTGAAAAACAGTGGCTTGAACTTCCAGCGTGACTAATGGTGGCAGATTAGAACTTCCAGCCTCTACAGTTCTGGGTGCTCCTGTGCTTCATGTTCTTCTTGAGGGACTGGTGGTGCAGCTGTCGTGGTCTGGAGGGAGGTACAAGGCACTGTGTGCAAGAGGAGGTAGCATCTTTTTATTAGAACACACTGGCTTGGAAAAAGTAGGTTAAGCTTTAAAGCACATCAGCCTTTCTTCAGGTTTTGCCTAATTAAACCCCTCTCTGACCACTGCAAATCTGAGCGCGATTTTAAAGGCAGGATAGAAGTGGTGCAAAGATTTTGTAAAGGGCTCAGCACAATAGGCTATAGATTGCAATAACTAACCATTAGTCTTGGGGAAATAGCTCAGCCTCTGATCTGACATTTTAGCAGCTAAGAGCCCTGGCTAACAGATCCTACTCTGAATTACACTCTCAAAACCTTATCAAAAGGAAATGGAGCCTTTTGAAATTGCTGGCATCTCTGGAAGACTGGTTTATCAAATTTCCCCTGGTTCAAGCAGAAAACCTCTGTTTTCCTCTGCTCTTTAACCTCTTATTTAAAATGTCATTTTACTTTGAACTGTCAAAAGAGGCAGCGAGGGAAGCAGCAAGCTCACCATCAGGAGGAGGCGAAAGCTGAAACCTTACCCGTCCTTAGTGGGTTTATCCACATATCAATGGCATGCTGTACCAGTGTGTTTATTTTCATGACTAGAGCACATCCCTTAACCTCAGGGATCCGAACATTTCCCTGGAATGTACAGACGTTTCATATCATTTATTTCCCAGCGGCCCTTCCCCACACGTGCACACATAAACACACACGCTTCTATCCACATCCCCTTGATCACACTGCTGTACACAACCAGACAGCAGCTTAGCACAAGCACACAGGCATCCCTGTCCATGCCACCATCCCTATCTACAGCCCTCTGCAGGAAATACAAATGTACACGTTCCTGTATTTAAATGAACGCATTTACAACAGACAGATGAACATTAATGTCTATGATTTGTGTGCGAATCTATTTATAGAAGACACACATGTGAAAATGCACATATGTGGAAAACCAGGACTGCAAAGGGCACTAACGCATGACACTGATTCCCATGGCTGCTCGGGACCTTGTTGTGTGGTTTCTACAGCCTAGGGAAAGCATTTGGGTGGGATCCAAACAACTTCCATCAGCCAAACATTCAGATCTCACTTACCTCTGTCTTTGTATCTATTTTAAGGGGGAAACTCCTGCCTGGAGCTAATAACCAAAATGATGGAGCAGATTCCCCTGCAGAAGCCCTACAGCAATTAGGATTCTGCGAAGCTGCTGCAGCTTTGCTCTGTTACAGCTCTCTCCCCTTGCCATATTGACTCAGGCTCTAATGAGATCTTACCAAGCACTGAGGTTGCATTCAAGCTCTCATATAAGCAGCCAGCTGAGGATTGGACTCCTTTATCAGTTTGTGCTGCTTACTGTGGGCCAAGGTCTTCAGCTGGTGTAAATCAGCCTAGCTCCACCGAGGCCATGACAAATGAGGTGCATAAGTTAAGCATCTGTCTCAATGGCTGATGTTTATCTTTGCTCCCATGGCCTCAATTGCACTTAAGATGAACATAAACCCATGAAAACAGTTTAATGGGACATGGGCTTTCTGCTGATCATCTGCGTGCAACTGAATTTTACTCCATTTGATTGCTAGACCAAGTTCAACAGATATGCATGTTACAAATAATTTGTCATGCTCTGAGGCACAATCCACCCCAGGCCACAAAATGTTCACAGTAATTGAAATATACAGCCAAATTCCAAGCTAGCATAAATCTCTGCTGATGTCAAGCCATATGGAAATCCATATGATTTGAGGGCTATTAAAAAACCTAACAGCCAACCATGCTTTCTAGTGAGAGCCTTATGCAGCTCAATCTGATTATTCTATCACAAAGAAGATTAAGAGGTGGCTTCACTAGAATGTCCAAGTACATATGGAAAAAGGAAATACCCAACATGGAATGGTTCTTTATTCTAGCTGAGAAATGCCACACAAGATTCATTGCTTGGAAATAAATGCCAGACAAATTTGAATGCATGATAAAAGCACAGATTTTTTTAACGTGGAACCACTGATCAAAGGATAAAGTGGACTCTGCCATTAAAAGTCTTCACACCAAAGTCAGATGCTTTTCTTCACAAAATTCTTTTGTCTAGGATAACTTGGTGGGTTCAATATAGCAGTAACAACATCAGTTCTTGAATGTGATGTTTTCTAAAAGGCTGTGACTATTTATAAGGAGCCAGCGAATTAAGGTTGAGAAAAGCCACTGTACTATCAATAGGACTAAATTTACTACAGATTGATTTAGCTTCCACTTGAAAATGCTTATGGGACTGCTAAGTAAAAAATGAGAGCAGAAAGCACTGAACTTGATAAAACACAGAGCTGAAGGACAGACTAATGATCCCTTCTCTTCAAGACTATTTATTTACTTCAAAGCCCAGTGAGTTAGCCCTAAAATCAGAACTTTTTAGAGCTGTGAAATTAAATTCTTCCAGTTATAACAGAGAAAAAAAAGATGAGCCCTCTCCAACACCAAAGAAGAAATACTATTGATCACTGAGAAAGAAGTCTGTATCTTGCTAAATTTGTATTCTTCTGCAGCAAAATCAATGGTTTTCAATGGATGCCAACTGCCAAGTGCTGTGGTTGCTTCAAGTTTGAGCATTTATCCTAAGAAAGGCCAAGGTGCCAAGTTGATTTTTAAAAAAAGTTTAAAAAAAAAGCCTTTGCACCATCTGTTCTCTAGCAGTGGTGCATTCCTCAGGCTGAGATGTCATCAGCTTCTCATTATTATTCTTAACGATTCTTCAAAGTCAATCAAAATCAGAGACAGAACAACAGATTTGGGGTGTTTGTGCTGTGTTTGCACACTACGCTGGGCCCAAAGTACATACAGTTTTTGGTTATTTCCATCCATGGCTCTTTGGCAGCAGAGCTTGGAGTCAGAACCCTAGCTTGTCAAACAGATGATGATTATGTATTATATATAATCACAATGAAAAGGAGATTTGAGATGAAAATCTAAAATTGGGATGGGGTGGGAATGAAACCAACTCACTCCAGGCGGCTTTCTAATTCCAGTCGTTGGTTCAAATCCCTCCCAGAAGCCACAAGGCAATGCAGGATCCCTAAATTTCTTGGAAACTGGTCCCATGCTGTCACTTAAATCAGTGGGACACTTGGCTGTGCCTCTGCTGGAAGCCTGGGAAGGTTTTAACCAGGGACATCCCAGTCTGGGCTGCACACACACCCTTTGCAGTGGGTTACAAGGGCTCTCTTAGCCCAAAGAAGAACCAGGGGCTGCCAGGCTGGGAGGGCACATTTGCCAGCTGTGCTTTCACCAGAGGCAATGCCCACGAAGGAGGAAAATGTTGAGGAAATCCATGCTCCAAGATGCAGAAATAAAACTCATTTCCCCGAGAAACAAGCAGCAAAGCTCAGAAGTCCAGATCTCACCAACACATTCTTGGCTCCCTGTGCCTCTGCACAGCTCCCAGCTGGGTGAGTAACTGCTGCTTTATCCAGCCACGCTGCTCAGATGGGATTTAGGAAATAAACCAGCAGAGACTTGGATTAAACAGCCAGGGCAGAGGTGCAGGGCTTTTCCCTGGGATTAATAATGGCCTAAGGGCCAGTGGCACTTTGATGTCGGATAAAGCTCAGGAGCAATGCTGTTAGGGCTGGAGGAAGGCAGGAGCCAAATTCCTACCGGGGGAAGTGGCACCACCCTAGGGAAAGGCCTCGTTCCTGAGGACATTTCTGTGATGTGCACTGGCCCCTAGCAGTGATTAATGGTGTTGGGTAGAGCCACGACATGGGAACTGTTTCTGGTGTCCAAATCAGACTCCAGCCCAATCTGATGTGCCCTCTCTGATCTGATGATCAGTAAGTCAAATCCAAGGACAGTGTTAGGTCTCTGCTTTCCAACAGGGTCTCTAACCTGCAATGCAGTATCTGATGGTTGAATGGTTAAAGCAATAATTTGGGCTCAGATGAGGCTATACCTTGTTGGAATATTAATTATGTCATTGTAGTATGGCTGGTACATCATCTTGCCTCCATAGAGGTTGCTCACCCTCGCAGAGCAAGACCTTGAGCCTCTCCAGGCAGAGCTGAGCCCCAACACCTCAGACTGAATGCAAACAAATGTTCTTAAATTCTGGCTGCTCTATGGCCCTGGGTTTTTCACCCTTAAAAAAGAGGTGGGAGCAGTGATGAGAGGTAATTAACACAGAATAGATATGCACATTTCCCTCGAGGTCAAAGCATCAGTTTCTTCACTACATGGTGCAAGAAACAAGAAACAGATAGAAATCTACAGAGCTGAGATCGATGGCTTGCACTTGGCATAAAGATCTCCATACAGACAGATGCCAAAAGTTTGTAGGATAAATCAGGCTCCCTGATCCTACTCTTTGAGCTCTTTATTGGCTGGAAGGAGTCAATCCAACAAGTGGCCTATCAGATAGATAAGCATGGAATATTTTACTGTGTGCAGCTGAACTGAGCCCCGTGGGGGATTGCTACCTGGCAGAAAATAACCCAAAAGGTTTGTGAAGCTAAGGGAAGGTGCTGCACAAACCCCCTCCTAAACCCCCTCTGTAAGACAGATAAGTCAAAGGTTGGAACAACTTTTCCCTCTCTCCTCACCAGTTTGTTTATAATTCTTTTGCACACAGATCACAAGGGGAAAAAAAAAGTCTTTTTTCACTAGGGAGGGGGAAAAGAAACACACTTGATGATACTTTAAAGGAACAACTTTTCTTTCCTTTCAGAAACAACAATTCAAGTAAATTAATAGGCCTGGTCTGATGAGTATGAGTCATTTTCAGTAAAACTAACCACAAAAAAAATCTAGTTTTAAATTTTGAGAGAAAGGCAAAAAAAAATTATAAAATAATTAATGCATTATTTAATGAGGCAATGTTTCCAGTGAGGAGAAGACAACTATAAGTTTCCAATATGAGAGATCAAAATGGAACCTCTGAGTCATGACCCAGCAATAGAGTTCTTTAGTGACCAAATAATTAGTTTGAGATCAAAATATTACACCACATAACTATCACAGAAAATAAACTCCATTGTGAATGTGCTTTTACAGCTTTCTACTCTATGAACATTAATAGTTTTATTTTGTCCATTTGCACAGATGAGCATTTGAGAAAGATCTCCCTCTGTCTCTTCCTATTTTTTTGAAAGCTGCCAGCAGTTGATGTGTCTGTGTCTACCCTTATTTAATTTATCTGTATTTGACACAGATATCCTCCCCAAAATGCAAACTGATTTTCCGTGGACACACACGTGTTTCCTATTGGCAGCTGTGGGCTTCGTGTGGGTGTTCGTGGCTTCTAAACACTCACGTGCAGGTTCACATGCACTTGGTGTTGTTCCCGTTGGAAACCATAACTTTTAGTGATTTCTTCAAAAATTGCATAAGAAATGGTAGCAGAGAAGAAAATAGTTCCCTGAAGCAGTGCTCTGTGCTGATAGTTAAAAGTCTTTTTTCCCCAAAGCTGTGAACAGCTACAGAGAGCACCCAGCTCCTAAGGACAGCTGTAATGTGCATCCCAGATCACTGCTGCTGCAGCCACATACCAAAAGACACGCTAGCTCTTCCTTTTGCTGGCTCTGCTCCCACAGCTGGCTCTTCCATGTGGGCTGGGTCACTAAAACAGCTGGAAAATGACCCCTCCAGCTTTTTTTTTGCCCAGTTTCTACCATGGGCATCACAGCACAGAAGGGCACCCAGCAAGCCAGCCTTCCTCAGGCTCAGCACCATAATGATCCTTATCCTTCCTGGCTTTATACTTGGGCAGCTTTGGGCATATGTCAGCACCATGCACGTTCCTAACAGACACCTTGTCAATCTTTACAGTTTTACAAAGAAATAGTGTCCATATACATCTGCAATAGCTACACACACGATACAGCTTTGCAAAGAAAAGACTCATTATATATTGTGTCTATACACACACACACGCATATAAAATTAGAGATAAGATACAGCATTTTTGTGTGACTCAGACCCAGAAGCAGCTGATGTATTAGAGCTGAAAGATTATGTAGATATCGACCTGAGGCAGGAGTAGTGTGGGATAATTTAGTCCCATGGGTTAATTGACTATGAATGATCTTAAGATCACCAAACGACCTAATAGCTTGTAATATGAGCTTTACATACAAGACACGTGCGAGACACAGCAGTTTGCAAAATCCCCTGCATTACTATATGTCTCCTGTTACAGCAAATTCAATATTACACAGAATACTGTGCATGTTTTATGCTGTGTAGTGTTTCCTACACATGTATTACATACTGAGTGGGATGTATTTTACATTACACATTGTGTAAATTTGTACATAAGCCAGGACCAGGTGCCACCCCACACTGATGACAAGCAGACAATATCTGTTCACAGCAAAGCCCAGCAGCAGGGCAGGTAAGGCTGGCACTGCAGCCTGTGGGGCTGCACGGTGCTGCTGAGTGCAGTCAGCATCATTTCCCCTGTCTGCAGAAAGAGAAAGCTGCGTTACAAAGAGTGTTTTCTGGCTGAGTCTCTTGGCTACACGCAGGTCGCGCTTCAAATTTTCTGTATTTCACCCATCAGTGTGTTAAAACAAAACCGACAAGTGGTTTTCACCTCTTCTCTGCTCCAAAGGAGGTCTGAGCCCCTAGAGTGTACACAAGATGGGCATGTGAGTGCCCAAATCCAGAGGGCTGCGAGACCGCGGGATGGGGTGCAGCCAGCCCTTCGTCCCCTCCCTCCTGAGTGTTGTCACATTTTGGGTGACAAGCACTCCAGGAGCTGGTGCCTCTAGGTTTGGAACCGACTCCCCTCCCTATAATAGCTGAACGCCGCTGCTTTTAGCCTGGAAACTTCGCCTTAGTCGCGTTTTCCCCGTCCTCCTTTGCCCTGCCGGCAGTCCCGGGCGGGGGCAGGTGCCGGAGGGGTGACACGCACCAGCCGGGCTCGGGGGGCTCCGAGCGGCACCTCCCCTTGGCAGGGAGAAGGCCGGGCTGTGCCTCGGGGATGGGGAAGCACCGGGGATGGGGAGCATCGGGAGCCCGGAGCGGCGGGGAGCCCACCCTGCCCACCCCGGCGGGCGAGGAGGAGNAGGGTGTCGAGGCCCCGTCCTCTCCTCGCCAGCCCCCTCGCACCTCCCTCAGCTGCCCACGGTGCGTGCCCGTGTGTGCGCACCCGCCTGCGCGCAGTTCACTTAAGGACGTGCGTGTCTGTATCTAAATGGTCGTTTCGGTAAAAAAGGTCGTTTAGAGGTAAAAAAA
Organism: Vireo altiloquus; assembly: GCA_013396875.1. Classification (NCBI taxonomy): domain Eukaryota; kingdom Metazoa; phylum Chordata; class Aves; order Passeriformes; family Vireonidae; genus Vireo; species Vireo altiloquus. The sequence goes on from VZRF01012499.1 coordinate 1,896,362, forward strand.
ATACACATACGTATGCATTTAGAGGCCATTTCTCTCTATAGGGACACACACGTGCAAACAGCCGAATATTTGATATAGTTTCCTGCAAATGCCATGTATTTATGTATTCACCTACTCTGTCAGTCTAAGATACCTGTAATTGTCTGTCATACGAATATGCCACTTTTATAATTCCAATTCCCATTTAAGAACCTAATTCGCCTCAATATATACACCAAATTTAGTTGAAAATGTATGTTTACATTAAAGATATACATAAATTTACTTGGAAATACGTTGTACCGTATGCAGAACTGTGTATACAATTTTGAATTACAAGTAATGTGTCCATAACGTACCTCATGACTATGAGGCGCATTTCATGGCGTGTTTCACAAAGGTATCGTGAAATTAATTACGAAACTGTCATATCTGTCATCTATATATACACAGTGTAAGTGTGTGTGTGTGTAAGCACTGAACTTGTAAATTGTCAGCGGGCGAACAGGACGGAGGCAGAAGCCCGGGGCAGCCATATATCAGAAAAAATCCACCCCGGGGGATATAAACACGCTGATTTTGTTTTTGAGCCTGGCTCGGCTCACCAGCAGAAACGACAATTCGAGAGCAGTCCCGGTCGGGCCGGTCCCGCCGGTGGAGCAGGAGGGTCGCGGGATGTCCCCAGGGTTCCCGCCAGCCCCTGGCTCAATCGCCCCGGGGCAGGTGATGATGGTTGCGGGACTAAAAACCTTGTCTTTCCACCCGCTTGTTCTCAGAAGGAAGAGCCGGTATCTACATAGAAACCTCTGCAGAGAAATTTAAATACAGATGCAACCACAAAACAAAACAAATCAAAACAAAACAAATAATAAAGATAATAAATTTAAAATCGCAATGAAACGGACCCAAACAGCCTCTGCCGGCGTAACCAGCCAGGTCCAAAGCCATTCGCTGTTTTTAGTAAAAATCAGTCGAGGACGGAGGTGGGGAAAGCTGGTTTGGTTCGGGACGAGCGTTTCCCGACATTTTTCTGAGATGATTTTGCATCGGCCGATGTGATTGTGTAAAAAGCCCTTTGGGATGCAGCCCGTGAAGGGCTGCGCGGCTCTGCTCTCCCACGGGAGCGGGAGAGGAGGGGTCGCTGGAGGGAGGATGGAGAAGCCACAAGCGGCGTGCGGGGTTTGCTGGATCGAAAGATGGAGGAAGATGCTAAAAACGAATGAGCGGGGAAAAAATAGAAATTACGAGAAGGACAGTTAGCGGTGGGAAGGGTCGGGCTGTTGAGGGGGACTCGGGGACGAGGCGGATTTCCCCTCGACTACCGCAACCCTACGCGGGGAAAGAAAAAATAACTATAAAGCAAGAAAGCAGTGTAGGAGAGCCGCAGCTGCGCGCCAGGTGAGTGATGAGGCCGGAGCGCCCGGCGGCCGGGAAGCGGCTCGGGAAGCGGCTCGGGAAGCGGCAGGACGGAGCCCTCGGCCCCGCAGGTTCGGGGAGAGCCCGCCCGGCTTGGAGGTTTGTTGCTCGCTAATGATCAACATCTTTCTTTGCTAATTAGAAGTGCCTGGCTATGCCGGCGCCTTAGAGCTCCGCCGGGGGGGCACGGCCACCCCCTCCGCCGGGGACCACCCCGTTTGGGACATGTCGCGGTGCCGCCGCGGGAGCCACCTTCCGGCGTCCTTCCTTCCTTCCTTCCTTCCTTCCTTCCTTCCTTCCTTCCTTCACCTGCAGCTACCTCCCGGCACTGTGCTCATGAGACAGGCCATGCGCTTGAGCAAGTCCCGCAGGATCCGGTTCTTTTGAGCTAACGCAGAGAGATGTTTGTTTTCCCTGCTGCTGGTTTGTTTCTCTTTTTTTTTTAATTTCATTTGTAATAATTATTTCTTTTTTCTGCGGGGCCGGTGCACTTCCCTCGGCGGGGCGCAGGGGGTGCCGCGGGACCGCGCGGCGCCGCGGGACGGACCGGGCCTGAGGATGAGCCGTCGGAGCTTCCTTTCGTGGTTTTTTTTTTGCTGCTATTCCACAAACACACACACACACCTTTTTCTTCCTCACCTGCCCCCAGAGGAGCGAGCCGAGCAAAGCCGCCGCCTGCTTTCCCCGACTCCCACCCCGCAAGTCGCTCCTTCCTCTCCGTCTGAGCCCCGCAATTGCTCCTCTGGAAAGGTGGGGGGCAGATGCTGGGACAAATAACTTCAGCTCTCCAGCCAAATTCCCCACAGGCTAAATAAACAAACACTGTCATCTTCCTGCTAGGGGACGAGAGTGTCCCCGGCTCCGGCTGTCCCCGCTGCCTCCCCCCGCCCCGCCGCGAGGGACAGCCCGCAAGGAAAGGCAGATTTATTGTCCCTAATCAGCAAATCGTTTAGGTCATTACAAGCCCATTACCGAGGGACAGGCGGGGTGAGGACAAACCTTGGCCACGTCTTGTCATAGCCTCTGAAAACCAGAGAATGAAAAGGGTTCCCCAGAGAGTCCCTCGTTATCCCTCTCCTATGGGGATGTCCTCTGGACGCTTCTCTCACTAGCTGCTTTCCTTCAGACTCCTGTGGCCCCCTCGAGGGGGGTCCAGTACCCCTAAATCTGACACCTCCATCCTTACCTGCAGCCCTCTCTATGTCATCTGCAGCCAGGGCAACACATCTTCCCAGTAAGGCTGAGGGGATTGAGGCCATTTCACTGGTTTTGGTAGGGTGCTTTTACTGCCACCCCTCCTTTTTCTGACTTTTCCCCTTATTTCTTTTCCCAGCCCCCCTAACGGACTCATTGTTTTCCATAGAAACACCAGGGATTCAGGGCTGGCTATGCTGTGGGTAACCCAGGGGCTGCTGTGTTCTTGCTGGCGATGCACCCCATCAGGGAGGAATTTGGGGCAGAGTCTCTTGGGTCTGTACCCATTTGGATCCACACTAGGGATCCAGCTTGGAGGGAGGGAAAGGGGGTGACAGTCCCCTGAAAACCAGGACTCCTGAAAGCCACCCACCCCTGACGTGGCATCCTGCAGCCTCCCTGGTACCTATCCTGAGTACAAGGGATGTCACCAGCCACCCAGAGCCAGGGGACTGCAGAGATCCCCACAGTGGGGCCGGAGAGACCCTTGTCTCCCCCCTCACCCCTTTTACCTCCACCCTAGTAATTATGCAACCTCTTCTGACCCTGCTTTCTATCCCTTTTATCCTGGCCTCAGTGCCTGTTCGCCCAAGCAGGCAGGGCTGAGCCGTTGGAGATTGCTCTGAGGTCCTTCCATCTGGCACTTTCTCTCTGTTCCCCCACTCAATAAATAAAATAAGGGTCACCTTTTTTT
>VZRF01012499.1:1900103-1971120 GCA_013396875.1 Vireo altiloquus
GATTTCTAAAGACACGGGAACATTTGTACAAATAAGGCGCAGATGGGAGAGGGGTGGGGGAGCACACTGGAGCTGAATATCTGGGAAGGGAGGTGAAATGGTTTTCATCTGGGAAGGAAGTGGAGAAGCAGAGATTAAAACCCCCTTAGACTTTCCCACCACTCATAAATAATACATTAAATTGCACTTACTGCTTTCTGCTCACTGAGGAGCACTGGGCAAAGGCCTCAAGTCCTGAAGAAAATTCACAGTCTGGGGCAATGGCAGGACTGGGGCAGGAACAGGGAGAGAGAGTGATATTTTAGGAAGTTATTTGGAAGGATGGGAAACAACTAAAACCAGCACATGAAGTCTGTGCTAGCGCATGTGGCACACACCTGCATACACACATGCAGGTCCACATATGTGGGTTTTCTCCTGCTGGCAAAATGCACCTATACACACCTATACACACACACACACATATATGCACACAAATGTGCAAATTTTGGCCAAAAAATAGCCAAAATATTCTCACAGGCTGAGGCACAACAGGCATCACACACCCTCCCTAAGGGATATGCTTATGTGTGATCACATCTACGTGTGTACACCCACAGGTCCATCACACGTCTGGGCTCATCCACACAAGGAAGGATGCAGATAAACAGGTAGTAAAACTTGTAGTAACAACCCCTGCACTCTATGTGGATATGGTAAAGTCATCTGAGAGCCAGGATTTTACGTGGGCTGCGTCAGACATCGCTCCCAACTTCTTGAAGTGATGATAATAACAACTCCACAACCCAGGTCTCTCACTAAATACCCAAAGCCTGTGTGTTTCAGCTGCTAACCCACCATTTATTTAGCAATCCTTCACAGTAATCAGAGCAGGCTACCCAAAATATGTCCAGCCTGCTGAGAGAAATCTTTCACTGAAAGACATCGATCATTTTCTGCAGCTAAAATTCCTCTGCAAATCAATTCCATCCAGTCATTAGTTCTTCACAACCCAGCCTAATGGGCCATCACATCTCCATCCAAGAAAAGGAAAACACAGCCCTGCTCCTTCCCAGACCTAAGTGCACAGGCCAAGGTTGGCAAAGGTGGGGGAGCTTTTGTTTATGGCTCCCCTCCTTTGGTGGTAGCGCTGCAGAGAAGTGGTGTCATAAATATTTGTCTTTCTGCCTGGCTGTCTGTCAATATACATGTCTAAAATCCACTCTAACTATAAATATATAAACATGGCTTAGCCTGGACTTGGCAGTGCTGGTTAACAGTTGGACTCAATGATCTTAAAGGTCTTTTCCACCCTAAATGGTTCTATGATTCCATGAACTGATAACACACGTATTTGTACACATCATGCCATACATATAATATAGCATTAAATATACATATAATATAGCGAGTGTATCATTATATGCATACATACGTGCATATAAATAAACCCAGGCATGAGTGTCCCTTGGGTATTTTATTTTACTACTTGATTAGTAGCAGCAGTAGCAGTGATAGACATATTTCTCTCAGATCTAGGCTGCTAACATAAGAGCATATTATCCTTTTAGGAAAGTAATTAGCATCAGGGATCTGATTCCTTTTGCTACCCTTCTAATTAATTATACTTGGTAATGCCATCATTAAGAAGAGCAGAATGTTTGTTCTTTTAATCTCTCTGCAAGGGACATGCGTTGGGAACAAGCTGCTTTGCTGCACTCTTTATTCCACCACTCGGCCCTCCTCTTTTTGTTTTGTTTTTTTTTTTTTTTCCCAGCCAGGCTTTTTGCAGCAAGAGCCTACATCCCCCTCCGCCCCCCAAGCAAAACAAAACACACACACACCCACCCCCCAAAAAAAAACCCACCAAATTCCTCCCAGCGAAAAAAAAAAAAAGCTAGGAAACACAGCGAATTAAAGAAATCTCGACTCAAAACCGACCCATATGCTTGCAAATGCTTTCCAAATGATCCCTATCAGGACCCATGTGTTGTGCAGGGGGCGGCGGGGGCGGGGGGGACACCCCGGCACAGGCTGCGGCTCTGATCCCGGGGTTTTTCCTGAGCTCGGGGGGCTGTGTCTGCGGCGTGACCCTGCTGCCAGGGGTCGGTGCGCTCGCCCGGAGGGCTGCTGTCCCTCCCCACGGCGGGGCACGGCCACGGGCCCCGCTCCCACACGTGGGGTCCCGGATCTAAACTGCTAATTGCACGGGTTCACAGATCCCCCAGCCCAGCGCCTCGCCCAAACCCTGCTCCTCGCCGCGCCCGCATCTCCCGGGGACCACACACAAGCAGCGCGCAAGGGCTTTTGTGCGACAGAGAAAAGGGGACGCATAATAGAAAGGGCGAGCGAGAGAAAAAGAGTTGGTAAACACATTGGCTGTGGTACCTAGAGACCAAGGCAGTGCGACAGGTTCCCAAGAGAAGATCAAAAGTTGGCCTTTGGGATAAGCAACTGAGCAAACTCAAGTATGTTTCTATAATGAACTGCACAAAAGCAGCAGAAGGAGGACTGTGCTGAACTCAATGAGCTGCTCATAATGCGCTGATATGTATATTATATAGATATTCCCCTACCTGCCCTGCTGGCCCTGGCACACATAGCTGCGTGTGAGGGCAAAGTACAGCACAGAAATCTGCCACACACACCACACCAGCTATAAAGAGATCCCTGCAAGTAATTCTCCCCACGGAGAATCAGATAAAAACACCTCAGAGCTCTGCCTTGAAACCTCAGTGGGGATAATGACACAGCTTTACCCACAGGTGCCTGCAGAGATGTATGAGTTTATGAGCACGGGAATAGTGCTGCATACACAAAATATGTGTGTGTGCATCACATACAGCTCAGCGTGTCTGACAAAATAAATCTGTGTTTGGATGTTCGTGCTATCTATTCACATAGTTCTGTGCAAATTGCAAAAATACAGAATTGATCCTGGGTGTAGCAGGCACAAGAGCTGTGTGTTTATTCTTGTGGGACACAGGCTACTTTTGCATCTAATAAATAATCATGCTGCTCAAAAAATACTATCTTTTTCCTCAAAAATGTACAATGAGAGTTTTCTTAAGAGGGTAGGATGTCTTTTTATACTTCAAAACTTCAGCAGCCTGGGAGACCATTAATACTCATTTATCTGTCACCTGACATGACATCTGTCATGTCACAGAGCTTTTCATTAAGAAGAACAGGGAGCAGTTATATTAAGTTATGTCCAAGCTATCTTCTTACAAAGAAAAGACCTCATTTGTTCCAGGAGCTAATATGCTGGTTTCCTTCACTGTTACTCACTGAGGCAGCAAGCATGGATGTGACAGCCAGACGGCTGATATGAATGCACATGGACATCTAAGGTCCAAAAGGAATATAATACAGCGTAATCCCAGTTTAACATTATTTTAAAATAGGGGGGAAACATTTAAACTCTTCCTACATAATGATATGAATTTTGCCCTGGATAAGATTACGTGGTTTTCAAGCACGATTAGCCATATGTCTAAACTGAAACGAGACAAAAACAAATCCAGCAACTTTGCAGCGCTGTGTGCTGAGCTCAGCGCTTTTTAGAAAGGACAATACGGAACTCATTCAGCTGAAATGTAGCCATAGCAATTGTTTCATTGAGAGAAATATGTTGTTAGAAAAGCTAAGGGAATGTAGCAGCTTTAATTTGTCCATTGCTTTAGAAAGAGGATGCCTGATGTAAGCCAGTTTTTCAGCTAATCAGTGTGGCTCCCCTGCAGTAAATCTAGATAGAACTTAATCGACAGTTGTTTCTTAAAGACTCACTTAGACCGTCTCCTATCTCTCTTAATTAATTTATATTAATAAAATAACCAATATGAATTTATAAAGAAATACACCAGTAAAGACTGAAAAGGATCAATCTACACATATATATCTGGGGAGTATCTGTGATGAGAGAAGGAAAGGGAAGGGAAGGAAAAACAATAACTTAAAGCTGTTAGTAGCAATTATTTTTACCTGTGTGCTTACACTAGCACACATCCTCAGACCTCACAGAGAAGACATAGAGGCAACACTGAACTTTATTTTAGGATGTCTTTAGCATTTGCAGAAGAGATTGTGACACTTAAGTGGAACTTTGCCATAGGAATGAGTGCCTAAGTCACCATCTCCAAACTCAATTTGTCTCTCTCTGTCTGGAGGAGACACCTCTGTCTTCCCTGACTTTAGAGGGAGTCAAACTACCTGACATTGCTCAAGCAGTTTCTGACACATTTTGAACTCGCAGATTGTCAGAGCACTAATGTCAAGCCTCCTGAGAGGGACCAGCCTCTCTCAGATGGCATTAGGAAGCACGTCAAAGTGGTCTCTGCGACCTTCATGCTGTGGGTTGAGAAGCACAGGAGAAAGAGGAGTCCTTGCCCAGCAGACAGGGTCTGTTCTGCCTCTGCAGCAGCCAGAGGTTTCACACTGTGTACCCTGAGACAAGAGCAGCACTCCTTGCACTGGCTGGTTGTCATCTTCTTGTCAACCAGCTCCACAGATGAGCTGAGCTGATCTCAGTGCCAGCAAGGGTACAAAGTACATGCTAATAATCAGCTTGAAAACAGCCTGTGGTGAAGGTATTGTACCACTTCTGAGAAAAGTGGGTTGTGAAGGAGCAGCTGGGGGGAGTGGAGGATCACCCCCAAGTCTCACAACTTCATTCTGGGTTAAGGCTGCTGTCGTGCCAGTCCTGGAGCTCTCACAGGCAGCAGTGGTGTCTGTTTATTTACCAAAAAAAAAAAGGACTTTCTCATGCACCTATGTGGAGCTCAGAGTGCCAAGAACCTCAAGAGGAATTTTAGGAATGCGTCAATTAGCTCGCAGGAGTAATTAGCATTGATTCATAGTGGCTTAGTGTCTCTTCCTTGTTGCTCTCTGGCTGTGTGATTCAGCAGGTGAGTTTACCCACGCTGAGCTCCTTTTGGCCTCTTGAGCCAGTTTTGCAGCCAATGACTTAAGAGGTGTAATTTCCCTGGCATTAGCCGGCTGTGAGTTCAGCCTGGGTGTGAGTCTGGTTACAAGCTGAGAGGGAAGATGAAAGTTACTTCAAGTCCAAGTCCTCCAGAGTCTTTAAGTACTCCAATTCACCTTGGCTTCCCTGAATGCAGTCCCTTCACTTGGATATGGCTTTTCTGTCAGCCTCCCACACTCTGTACAAAACCAAACTCCAGCCCTCTGTGTCCTTTAAATTATTTGCCTTTATTGTACAAGCTCCAAGAACAAAGCTAAAGAAAAACAATGAAAATAAACAAATTTTAAACACAACCACATTTCATGCCCATTCCTCAAGCCAAGTTCTTATTATTCCAAAGAACAGGGCCACAAGTATGAAGGACAAAAAGTGACAAATGAGTTCCTCTGACAAACAGCGGATCATAGTTCTTGCTCAAGAAAAAGTAGCTCACAGTGCTCTTTTTAGGCCATAGATATCATGAGACTTCATTAACAACTCACACAGTGCGCAGGGAGCTTTAAATGAGAGCTATTTCCTTTGTGTGCAAAATAAACTGATATTAATTGCTGGAGCAGGAACAAGTTGGCAAGGTATAGGCAGACTACAGTGTGGTCAGCACAAATTATTGTCATTTGCTGGAATAATTGCAGTGGCAACTGTTGCTGTTGTTGCTAAGTGGTTTTATTTTCTTTCCCTGCGTGTCTTTGTGGTGCACACTATTTATGGCTAGATTCTGCCACTCCCATGGAGTCAAGGCTGCCCCCTCAGAGATCTGGATCATCCTGGCTTGGTCTATTTTTAAGGATGGACACCACTTCATTCCCCAGCCCCAGTTCCAGTCTCTGCCTGAGGCAGGTAACTCTATTGACAGCAGATTTTGCAGAGTGGTGGGGTGAGATTACAGTCTATTGTATTGCAACTGGAGGACTGCAGTCCCTAAGTGGGTAGGAGGTGGCAAATGACCATGCAACATGTCCTGCCATGTGAGGGAAGGACACCCCTTGTCCCTGGGCAGACATGGGGCTCGGGACTGCTTTCAGGCTTGTGCAGAGCTGGTGGCTGTCTTCAGCTTTCTACATCTGCCACTTAATACCTTGGAGTCAGGGAGACTTGTGGCACCATGCTGGATGTAAGCAACTTCCACACCAGAGCAAAAAGCAGAAGCAAGGGGCTGGGATAGAAGCAGCTCTCTGCTTTCCTGTCCAAAAAAGTAATTGAATTCTACAGGAGCAAAAGCTGATCTCCAGAATGGAGGTAACAGAGTGTTGGTCCTGGTAGAAAGAATGGAAGGAAAGCACAGAGAGAACCAAAGACAGGGAATAAAGAGACAGGAGTGTGATTATTTTTCCAGTCACTAGAAGCATCTTAAATATGGTGAATCAGAGAGTGATTTATTAGCATCCAATTACCTTATAAGAACAGAACAAAGAGTTGAAGCTGTGCCTGAAGGGAAGGAGATGCTTTCTAACAATCGCCCCTGTGCTCCCCCAGTACCTGATAATTAAAATCAAAGGGGGCAGGTGCAGCTTGGGTACAAAAGGGAGAACAAAGAGGTGAACTGCTCTTTGAGCAAGAAAAAGCATGTTTTCCCTGTTGTCTTTGACAGCTCTGTGTTCCCAAGTGATTTATAACTTCTGATGTGCCAGGACTCTCCATCACACATTATATCAAGGTGAAGGTGCTACCTTTGAACAATTCATGCTCATGTTTAAGCTCACAGTGACACCACTCGTGAAGGATGAATGTCCACTTCCCTTGCTTTATGCATCTCCTAACTTTTTCCAACCAAGTTTTGTGAGGGGTGCAAGGTCAGAGCAAGAGTGAAAAAAAACAGGTCAGGTCCAAGCCAGGAGGTTTCTGCTATGTCATCTAGGTTGAAAAAACAAGACCAGAAAGACCTGAATTGCTTCTGAGTTTCAGGGGTCAGTGCAGACACAAATATTTTTCTTGTGTATGACAATTTGGAAATGGACAATATGTTCCAACTCAACACTTTGGAAATGAAAAGGCATTTGAAAACTATAATGAGGAGGTAATTTAAAATCATTCAGCATCAAAATGTGAATGCCCAGAATTATGGCTGAATCTTCCATTATCAGTCGCAAAATAGTGGAAGATTCCGAATTGCCATTTCATGCCTCAAAACACAGTAACATCCAGAAAAGTGTTGCAGCACATGAAAATCATATTCAATATGAGAGAGAATAGATCATATCTCTCTTGTTTCTCAGCTTCTGAAATTCCCTTCTCCATACTCCCTAGAGGATTTGTCTTCAAAACACTGTCATTTAGCCTTCAAATTTGTCTTGGCATGAAAAACAGCATTTAAATATGAAAACAAAACAAAGTTTTGGTGCAAGCTGTGTCTTTGGATCTCTGACTTGGTTCCAGCCCTCAGTTAGGAGCGAGATGTGAAACAGTTATTTTCACACAAGAGAACTCAGATATTTGTCTGTGACCCCTCCTGAAAAATGAATTTGTCGGTTCATTTCAGCAATGACAAACACACAATTGCTCCCTCTTCTTTTGCCTCCCTCCTTACCAGATTCATCTGCATAAATATTAATACTGCAGCTCCTAATTAAATCCAGGAATATATTTACCTTCACAGATGAGCTACTTAAGCATCACAAGAGGGGCCTCTTCTTTCTGTGAAACTTTTCAGCCTGTAAAATGCAGCAGTTCTATCTAGGGTTATTTCTGCTCAGTAAATAATGGGGAAAGATGAGGAATATTTCTGAAATAGGTCAAGTACACTCCAAACATAAACATGCTAATAGGAAGAGATGTAAGAGCAGTGTCAAATGTCAATGATCACCAAGTAGCTCCCGAATATATATTTACTGAATGCAATGCTTCTCTGCTGAACAGAGTTGACATAATGACATGCTCTCACAGGAAAGTTTCCTGGTTATTTTATCAGAGGTGTTATGATTTTTTTTTTTTCTGAAGTGCAACTAGAAAGTTCCTTCCTTCAGAAGACAGGTTCTTTGACTAATAATGATAATAATAATAATAGGATGCAAAAGGCAAACAATGTCTGTTTTTCTCAGAATAGTTTGTATAAAGCAGACAGCTCAGCTGTACTTCTCTCCACACCCAACACAACAGAACAGCTTGACCAGTATTGACTGGACTGTTATGTTTATGGGAGCATCACTGACGCTAAAGTCAAAATAAAATACCCCAACTGTAGCTTCCCTGCCTACGAGAACTTAGTACTCTGCCAGGAGAAAAGTCTAGACTGATGTGACACAAGATCAGATAAATCCATGCTGTCTCTTCTTTATCAACCACGTGCAAGCAAGCAGTCTGGCTGATAACATGTTACACTATTTAAGCTACAACCAGCTAAAAAAACCTGCCAGTGTGGTTTTTTAGTGAACACCCATGTGGAACAGGACATATTGAATGGGGTTTTATGGAGCCTATCTGGACTCTGGCGGATTGTTGTTGGTGAGCTGGATGATGCACAGCACAGCAAACCAGGAGGGTTGTTATTTCAGTGTGGCTGTGGGCAAAGTTCAGCACCTGTACAGCTCCTCCCTCCCCTCCATGCCACTGCTCCTGGCTGATCAAAAGCTGGTGTGACTTGCCAAAGAGAAAAACATGGCCTCACATTGAAATTAATAACCATGGGCATCTTATGCAAGAAACATGAGCTAAGCCTGTTCCACTGCCCACCACCAGGAAGGTCTTCCTTGTGTTTATCTTCTGCAACTGCTTTAAAACTGCCACATCCCAAGAGATCAATGGGAAAAAATGCCATGGGATTCATTTGCTTTGGATCCAGTTCAAGTCAAAACCACAAAGATGGTCCATAATCAACTTTAGATCAGGGCTGATCAAATCCAGGTAAAGTCAGACCTTGGGGGAGGTTCTTAAGGAAGGCACAGAGCAGCTTGAATTCAGAGCAGAACAGCCACAAAAAGTGGATCAGAAATCTAGAAAACTTAATTTGAGAAATGGTTTGGTGGGTTTGTTAAGTCTAAGAAGTGCAAAGAGGACCCAGTGTGACAGGCCATGATCCCCTGAGTGAGAAGATGGAGGTTAGAGACCTTAGTGTCTCCTATGGAGAAAGGACAGGAAGAGTCTTGTCCTTGAGCTGAAGCAAAGGTGGGGTGACATTAGACATCACAGGGAAACTTGTTCAAGGAGAACAGTTGAAAGAACTTTTGAAAGTTGTTCTAAAGACAAGGGAGCACTGGAAGAGGTTGCTGATGGAGTTTATGGTACCTCCATCATTAGGGAGTTTTAAGAAGAGGTTTGATGTGCAAGTGGCAGGAATGGCTTAGGGCTGGCTGTTTAGGTCCTGGATGAGGAGGAAAAATCAACACCTTCTCAAGGTCCTTTCCCGCTCTGTCTTCTAGGATTTGTTAGTTCAATCATATATAAAATTCACTGGACACATTTCCTCAGACACACTCGTGATTCAGACTCTGGTCTTGGGACAAGGCCTTACTCAAAGTCTCACGAAAAAAGCACCAAAGTTCAGTCACTTTGGACTCCAATCCACCTTGATACACTGGAGATGCTTTCATAAATCAAGTGGGGATGAGCAGATTTCTTATCCTAGTAAATCAAACACAGAGTGGGGACCAGGTCTTCGACACGGACCTGGCTCCACATCCGAACTGCTCCTGGCCCCAAGATATTCTATCTAAACTCTTGGCTGGGAGCCTCTCTGCAACTTTACCATGTCAGCAGCTATTGTGGAGCAACACATGAGGGTTTTTTGAGCCAGGAGGCCTTTCAGGGATCTATATTTTATCTAAATAGGGACAAAGAGCTTTTGCAGTGCCAGCACTGCCCCACTGGAGTCAGAAGGCAGCTCTGTTCAAACACCAATGGCTCGAGGCCCGAAGATGTGCAGCTCCAGCAAGAAGGACCCGGGAGATGACAGTCTGTTCCTGCCAAGCAGCAACGGGGCTGTTTACCCAGAGGAACAGCACTCTGTGTGAACGATGGTAGGTTTATTTTGCAGTCAGCGTCACAAATTATGGCGCTTTTCCATCTATTGTCCTATATGCTAAGTAAACATCATAAACCATGCAGTGCTATGTGCTTCTGAAAATCATAACGCAAGAGTTTTACCATCAAGGAACAATGAAAGGGCAAACGAGGAAGTCAATCCTTGTAAGTTAGCTTTGTTTTCCATATGACAGAGTGGTGTATAACTTGTTTTCTCCTCTCATGTCTTTTATAGCGTTTTTTTTTTTTAAAGCTACTATGCTGCGTTACACAGCCCCATTCATAAAATTAAATTCTACAGGGCAGGAAATCATTCCCTTTTTCATGATCATATCATCTGAACCCATGCTGCAGGCAACAGGGAGAAATTACTGCTCCTGATGCACATTTAAGGAGTTTCTTCTGCTGCACGTTTCCCACATCAATAGGAAATCCTGCACATGCAGCAAGGCAAAAACCCACTGGGTAGGCTGAAATGGTTTCTGTGTGTGCGTGTGTGTGGTTTGGTTTAATTTAAAGATGTGCAGATAGAGTTTTCACTCAGCGCGCGGTATTCATTAGTGCGAGGCAGCAAACTTGCCTGGAGATCTGAAGGCCCCAGAAATCAAGCTGTGGGCGGGAAGTGATTGGAAAGGTTTAAAGGGTGATGATTTGATAATTTCCCTAGTCCAGAAGCCTGCAGGGAACACACACATACAGAGACTGGTCCAGAGGTGCCCCATATCCCCACTGCCCTGGATGCAGGCACTGTGGGACTGTGCATTGGTCCATATGGATATACTGACATGGAATGGATCAACCTAGGGGCATCCCAGGCAGGGATATCTGCAGACAGAGCCAGACCCCACAGCTGACTACTGAAAACGAGAGAGATAGCTTTTAAATGCATAACAGCAGTTTGAAAATGAGGGGATGAAAGATAACATCCATTCCTATAGGATAGCACAGTTCCTTCTGGGTTTGCCTTCATAAATTTACAACACTCAGATCCTGCTTGGACGAGGCTGACAGCCCAGGTGGGACCAGCCTGCAGGTCTGCATGAGGGTCACCAGTGTGGGCTCCCCACCATGGCACTGGCACATCCCTGGCAGTGCTGCTGTGCTGATGCAAAGATGAGCAAACAACCTCCACCTGTATAAAGGGCAGCTGGCAGGCACTGCTGCAGCAAGCACTGCTGGGGGCAAGTGGTGGGACCAGTTTCAGAACGTAACTGCAGAGATTATTTATCATTTGGTACCCTTTTTTTAAGAGAGCATATTACACTATATTAAAAAAATAGGACCAACAAATCCTTTATATTTCAGCTCTGGTCATTTATTATGACTGAGTCTATCTGACATTGTTCATACTACACACTGAGTATATCTGTACATGTGCAGCTGAAAATATTAATTCTTGAAGATTATTGTAGGATGAAGCATACTTTAAAAGCCCATATATTATATTTAAAATATGCTTACACATGCACATCTCTCATCATCCTGCAAAATATACGTACAGTTTGTTCTGAACAATTTATCTACCTGATATAACTGAGAAAGGGACTGTAATTATTCAACTTCCTAAGCACCCTCTTGGCTTTCCCTGCTGGTGAATATCCCACCAGGAGGAGCATGCACATACAGCACCTGTCTGGCAGTCCATGTTCTGCCCCGGCACAGGCTACTGACATTTCTGACCCTCTTCTACAAAAATCACTTGGGCACTGCACTCACTGAAGCCCCACAGGTCCCAAATGGATAAAGCAATGTCTTTAACACTTTCCTCTCCCTGTGACCAGAAAAACATCTGCTATGCCATGAGTGTTTTGCTGAACTGCTCCGTGAAGCCTTGTGAAAAAATGCACATATTAATATAATGATGATGACACCCCTCCAGCAGGGTTTGGGCTTGTCACCATTTAACCCAGCCTTAAAAACCCAGTTAACTTAAAGAGAGCAAGATCCAGCCCCAAAGGGAAGGGTGGTGGAAAGAGGGGGAAAGAGGATGAAGGAGGGTGAATGTTCTTTGTGCTTGGATGTGGGAGCACAGGGATGGGAAGGGAGGCACAGATACTTGCCTAGATAGGAAAAATAAAAAATGAAGTGTAGAAAGTGAGCAAAGCTCTTCTGCATTCCCACTGTGCCCACCTTTGGTGCAAATACGAAGAGCAAAGCACGGACCTGGTGGAAGCAGCTGAAATATTTGTAAGATGGAAGACACAGCCCCCTGCACCCCTTCCCTCCCTGCTCATCTATGTGCCACTAGGAGCTGAACAGATTTTTTTTCAGCACTTTTGCCCCTCTGTCACTCCTGCAAAGTCCCCCATGGGTGCAGGGGACTCTTGGATGGATCCTTTCCGGGGTGGTGTGAGCCCCGCTGCTCCCCACAGCTCTGAGCATGGGGATTCCTGCAGCTGCTGCCCCTGCCTTCCGAAACCCAAACACGACGCTGACAGCCGGGGTTTAATCACGCAAGGGCCGATAACCATCAAACACTGCTAATTTCCAACAAATTATCTAATCCAGATGCTTGCCGGATTTGAGTAAACACTGCACCCAACAGGATCATAAAGCAAATAAGCACAAAGCGGTTTAGGGTTTCAGCTCTCCCCTCCCGGAGCCTGGGACCCGCGAATGGGGAAAAAACGCGAATCAGGTGATCGGGCGCTTGTGTTTGAAAGCAGACCGGTTCCCGTGGGATAGCACGAAAGCCCCCGCGCAGGATACTGGCACTGGGGACACGCGTGGCTGTGGGACAGCGAGGGCTCCGGGCGGCAGGGGCACGCATGGCTGAGAGCACCGCAGCTGGGAGGCATTTGGGGACATTGCCGCCTCCCGGTGAGGGGAGCAGCTTTGTAAAACCTGGTGGAGACCCCGATCCAGCCCCTCTCGCCCTCCCACGCGCGGAGATGCTCGGCCCCCGAGCCGCGGCACAGCTGTCCCGCAGCGCACACCTGGCTGAGACCCAGGCATCGCCCCAGCGCCACGAGAGGCCGGCGTGCAGATGGAAAAGGGGTGGAAAGCATCTCCGGCCAACGTGGTTCGGGCGGACAGGCAGCTGCCTGCGAACTGCCTGCCCGGGGAGGGAGGCATGGGACTGTCCTGCTGGCCCCCGGGGCTCGGGGTGTCCCTGAAATCACCCCGGATCATTCTCTAAGGTAGAACAGGATTCAAAGTTCATGTCTTCGTAGAGAAGTGCACATGCAAATAGTAGCAGAGAACTGTGTTTTCGGCAGTTTGAACGGGTTTGGAATATGGTTAATAGGTTTAATTCTGCCTCAGGACAAGAGGTAGATCCTATTTCATGCAGGAGCTCTCTCAGACATCAGTTTTGCAAGGGCTATGACCTGGAGAGACACACAAGGGTACATGTACACACACATAAAATGTATGTAATATGTACACAAACACACATAATTATAATTTTTTTTCCCCTCCTACTGCACCAGCCTATTTTCTTGTATAATTCTCTCACAGGATCACACATAAGACATTCCTCTAAAGAACAGACATATTTTCTACCGCCATACAATATTTTCAGTTGTACACATATGCCTTTTGTACAGTGTGTAGGCAGAGGATATATTTAAATAAACACTGCATACAGCCATGGACCAATCCTGTACGAATGCACATGGCAGAGCCGTGGTCTGCCAAGTCTGGGGACTCATGTAAATAAAGGATTTATTTTACAAATTTCCTTACACACAAACACAGACACACCAAACACACTGGAAACATATGGGATGGAAAACATTCTTTTGCATAAGTCTGCAATATTGGATTCAAAGATACAATTACCCGGAGGTTAAGTAAGCTTAGAACAAGGAGGGGAAAAATGTAGCATGTCTGAGCAGGCCTTCTGGTGAAAACGGGGAAATGGCACCTCCTCACTTATAGAGTATTGTCTATTCTGTTTCAAATTGGGAAAAAAAAATTGTTTTCCCAATTCCATAAACAACAGCCATCCTTCTTTCAGCAATTCATGGTGGTCCTCGTTCAAAAATGTTCATTAAAAAATCGTCCCAACTATTCGCCTTCCCAGCCTTTTTTGCTCCACGAAGAAATAAACCAGTCATGTTGCCTGTTCCTGAGAATTTTCCATCTTCCCCCTTTGCAATTAAAGCTGATCTCTCCTTGCAGTTTCACTCCCCTCCACTCCCCCTCCACCTCCTTGTCTGTCTAATCTCCCATTCCCCTCCAAGTGTGTTATTTGGTTTTGGAATTATGTCTATTTACTCGGGGTGGAAGTTGCACAACGGATGTGTTTATGCGAGAAAATTATATCACTGACAAATGCTGATTGGCATGTGGACATTGGGAGAGAAAACTACAGAGGACGTTTTCATCAGCTTGGAATAACACAATGATTGTGTTTTCAGCGGAGCTAATGGATCACATACTCCTGCTCACTCTGATAGCTGTTTACACAAAGGACAGCTTCCCAGATGCAGCCAAAAAAAAAAAAAAAGAGAGAGAAAAAAAAGCTTAGAATAAGAAAACCCTCCCCAGCAAACACAGTAATAATAGTAATAATGGGTGATCAGGGATAATCCTTTGGAGAAAGATCACGGTCTAATTCTTATTTGCACTTAGATCCCTTCACACTGGTGGTGCTGGGGAAAGAGGCGTTGAAGTGGATGCAAATAATATGGTTGGGTGTAGAGAGGTCTTCACCCTGCCTGGTGAGATGAGGAGGATGCCTTTGCTCTGGCTCTGTGCCAGCTGAGGTGCCACAGGGTGTGGGTGCCCCCTGATCCCACCATGGCTGTGGCAGCTTCTGGCTTGAGGAGGAGGATTCCTGATGATGGACATTTCGGGGTTTGGGGTAGGGAACTTGTTCTTTTGTCTTCTGCATGAGCAAAGAGAAAGTTGGAATTTTAGCACAGAAAGATGCTAACGCAGATCATCTGGTCGGTGTCCACTCATTCCTGCTTTGAAACAAAATTAAGGAAGGCTGCAGAAGTGTAGGAGGACAGGGGAATCAGAATTCCCTCCCCACCACAAAGCCCCCTCATCATGCATGCATTTGACCTTCTCTGGAGCTCACCTATTTCTCATGCAAATATGTCTATCAGGGAACAATGCTCCCAGCCTGGGGAAAACACTTTACATGAGATTTCATCACTCATAGCCAGGCTCTGCCCAACGACATCGACGGATAGAAATACACAATTTTCTCAAATGCTTTTGGGAGACCAGACCTGCAACATCTATTTTATCTGTCTGTCTCTCTCTGTATTTTCCCTTCTCTCCTCTTTTCTAAGCATTCACCTAAAAATCAAACAAATGACTTGTTGGAATCCAGACTGTTCATCTACCGCATGCTCCCAATTTCACATATATTCATGCCTTTGAGAAATCTAAATCTGCCACATGCTGTCCAGGGAAACATGGCTGATTTTGCTCTTTATTGCTTCTTACATGCCTCGGTGTTTAAAGAAGACCCCTCTTTTGAACAGCAGCTTACAATCTGATAATATTTCTCTTTGAAAAGTCAACATACTATCATTGTTTCGAATTCAATTATACAGCCGGTTCTCTCTCTGTGGTATGCAAGCACTATATTTAGGTTATATTAAATTATGTTTTAATAACATCCACTGGATTTTTTTATCCACCTCAGCCCTTAAAACTCTTAGTCCCTCCAAAGGAGAAGGGGGAGCAGTTTATTAATGCATCACTTCAGAATTGTTTTTTAATTGGAAACATTTTGCGGAGAAAAGACCATTAATAAAATTCGATTCCAAATCAAACTTCTCTGTGTATGTTATTTTTACTCTGCAGTCAAATGCTTTTATTAGATTTAAAACTTTCACTGTTCTTTTTTATCTCTAGCTGTATAATGTTCTGCAATAAAAAATAAAGGGCCTAGCGACTCCAAAGTCTGGCAAAATAATATACTTTTTTGGATGTCTGTGTATGTTGCCAATTAGTTTTGCTGTAAATACAGACCTCCATCCATCATCAGTCTCTGGGTGGCTATAAGAGATCTAATTTGTTTCAGATGCCTTGTGCTTGCCGAGCTATTCACCAGCTCTGCTGACCTGCTGCGAAGACCAAAAGCTGCACAAGGATGACTGACAGGGGAAACTGGAGAAAGACCTATATACTTAGGGATGGATCCTGCCTCCCAAACGGGGAAAGAAGCTTTCCCCCCTCTCTCCTCCCTTTCTCTCTCCTCTTTTCAGAAGCCTGCAGCTTTGGAAAGGAACTCAGAGGCGCAAGACCTGCGCTAGGGAGGCTATGACAGGGTAATGGAAAACTCTCCTCCTCAATCCATTCTCCCACCTCCCCACTCCTCCTTTTACAAGCCATGCTTCAAGCCTCCCGTTCCCAAGGAATTTTATGAATGCCTGAGCCCAGCCAAAATAAACTCGTAAAGAAAAAGTTTCAAAAAGAGGTCACAGACCCATGGAGCAAGTGCGAACGGGTAAATATCAAACCCTGGGCCAAAAGGCATCGCCCAGGAGCCCTGTGGCTGTCCCCAGTTTGCCAACCTAAAGTGTATTTGATTCTCTAGCTCCCACACCCAGGTCCCACCAGCTTTTTTTCCCTCTCCATGGGCATCCCACAGTCCCCAGGAACTCCTCAGGAGACAGCAGAACTCAAGATGGAAGAACATGGGGAGACCTTTTCTTCCTGAGACTTTCATGCTGAGGAGGGTCAGACCAGAGCCATGGGCCTGGGGGCTCATTGCAAACAGCCAGAAACATCCATCTATGTTTATTTTCCACAGACAATGGGATTCCCACTAACTGCATGGTTTGTGTCGCTGCGTGTGTGTGAAACACATCTATTTTTTTTTTTCTATAGAAATTAATTTCTATAGGAAACATTCCTTTTTATTTAGAGTGAATTAAAAAAAAACCCAAGAAACCAAAAAACACAAACAGAAAAGAAGTTTGCCTGACTTAAAAAATGCAAATTCCCCAGTCAAGCAGTGAAACCCTCCTGACGCCTGGTGCCAGTGGCAGTTTGTTTATCCTCCTATTCTCACCTCTCTCATGGGGTTCAGCAGTGCCAGGCTGACACACAGCCCTGGCTGCTCACTTAGTGCCATGGATGGGATTTGGTTTCTTACATGCAGCAGCAGCAGTGTGGGAGCTGCTTCCGAACCGCTCCCACAAATCACCCAGCCCAGATCTCTCACCCCAGCCTCAGTCTGGGCACACATACTGGAGAAGGAAGATGGTGTTTGCAGCTCACACCTCATCCTGGAGAGGCTCAGACTCGTGGCTCCCCAAGGAACACAGGGTGGGAGCATCCTGAGCCCTCTCCAGGTGGTCCTGTGGGAGGCAGCTCCAAAGCTGCTGGGAATAAGGGATCGAACGAGGGGGTTTGGCTTCCCTGCTTCTGCCCAAGGGTGCTGCAGAGGGGTCCTGGGTGCTGATCACTGCTGCAGTTGCTGAAGCATTTTACATGGAAAAGTTACTGGATTACAAGATGTAGTAGAAAAAATTCTTGGAGCTGAGAATGGCTGAGAAGGAGACAGAGCAAGGATCCTGCAAAGGACAACAGTTGGGAGAGCATCGTGGTTGCCTCCTCATGTTCTTACTCTTGTTCTCTCAGCATCAGGCACTCCCATGGTGTGGGCTCTTCCACAAAAATCTTTCCCCTGCCTGTTCTGCAGTTCTACTCCAGGGATAGTTTTGTGAGCTTGGGGATCCAGAGCACTCATGCATAAGCATGCACAGATCATCCCTGAGGGATCCAAAACTCATCCCAGGTCAGGAAGCCCTGGGCAGGGATTTCCTGAGCAGCAGCAGTTGGTCTGAACCAGCAATGGGCAGCTCTTTCTGTGGTCACATGGGGAAGACAGGGAAAATGATCTGTCAGAAAATTAATCCAGCTACAAAGAGTGGAGTTTAGGGGTGCATCCACCAGGAGAAAAGGCTGGGAATGCTTAAATTATAATATTTGAGGAAAAAAAAAGAAAAAAAAAAAAGCCTGTTATAACACAGAATCAGCTTTGGCTATGAGAAAGGTCGATTAGCACCTTATTGTGCCCAAGGCTAAAATGCTAAAATTGCTTTGTGGAAAAGGATGTTGGAGGGGAAAGGCTGAACAGCCAAACTACACCAAGATGGTGGAAGAGGTTTTCACCATCTCTTTTAGATGCTCTCCTGCCTTGGCAGATGTGGGGAGATAGAGGAAGAGTGGTGTAACCGTGGTGGGGGACCTTCCCTGGCAGCACAAGCCAAGCTGGGCATCCTGGGGGAACCACCTGAGCCCCAGATGGGAACACTCATGTCCTACCCCTGCCAGTGCCACAGGCATCTATCCAGGTGATGGAGACACAAGTGAAAACACGATGCTGCTTCCCAAAAGGAGCATCACTGTCCCAGTGCTCAGGGAGGGGAGGGAAGTGAGGGGAGGATCCTTCCTTTGCAATTGCAGGGCATGCTCAGTTTTCGTCATGTTGCGGGGGGGAATTACTTTTGCTCAAAACCATATGTAGAGCATCAACAAATGCACATCCTGTGAAGCTGGGCGTGTTGCAAGAGGGATTACAAGGCTGGCAATTTATAGCAGCTGCCTTAGTAGCCTCTTCTTCCACGCATTATTCTGTCAACATTGTATTTTCCTTGGAAAAACATCTACAGTAGTTTAAATCTCTTTACTGAAAACAGATCTACTACAGGTGCTTTAGAGTTCATCCACGGGATATGAGAAGGTTGAACGTCCCCAAGAAAGGGAAATTTATGTCAGTAATGACTAATTGATTTGCTTGCCTTTAAAATCCCTGATGTATTTTCACATTTTTCCCTGCCTTCTTTTTTACAGTGCTAATAAAAGAAGCTACATCATATATTTGTGTTATATGTGGGTTTATTCTGGGAAATCCTTGCTTTTGCAATGTGTTTATGTTTTCCCTCATTTCCTTTTACCTCTCCTTTATAAAAGGGCTTGTTTTTATAGCAAATCAATAGGTTAAAGGTGAACATTAATGGAAAAAAAGTGGTTTTGGAGAATATACGGTGAAAACAAGGCAGAACTAAAAACCAAATCTTTGTTCACTGGAAATTAAAGACACGCTTTGCACATTGAAGAGGGATAAATGCAATATATTGTGGTAGAGCATAGTGAGAACTACATGCTCCTCTCCAAAGGCTCCCAAACCCAGTCCCAACCCCCAAAGCCTCAAGAAACATTCTGATCCTCGAAAGGATGAGGAGAAGGGGTAGTGCATCTCTGTTGGGGGTCGTTTATGGAAAAGGTTCCTGCTAGATCCTTTGCAAAAATAAATATTTTTACTAAATCCCTGGAGCAGCTTACAATTCCCCCTGCTCACAATTACAATTTCCCCATTAGGAAACTTCCTTGAAAAACCCACTTTGGCTCAATTGGAATGTGTTTTTTCAACAAAGCTGAAACATTTTGATTTCAGTCTTTTTTTTTTTCTTTTTTACTTTGCTCTGCAATCATTCATCATAGTCTGACAGAGAGTATTCAACAAGACAAAAATGGCAAAGTCACACACAGGAGTCAAATGTGCTGCTCTGAAAGTGACAGCCCATTTAATTTGGGCTGAAATATTGCTCGATTTTCGGGGAGGGATACAAAAGAAAACAGTGGTGATAGCAGAATTATTCCCTTAAAGACAGCAGTTTCCAAGATAGCAGAAAGTGGTTCCACCAAGGGTTTTGTTGACGTGGTCACAGTTTACCAGCCTGTCCAGACATCTACCTGGAGATACACACAAAGGTACTCTCCATGCCCTTCCAGGCCACTGGGAAGTTTCAACTGAATTTAACACACCATCCAGTGGCAGAGACAAAGGCACAAAACTGGCACAGGCATCTTTAAACTCCTGAGCACCTTTGGTAAGGACACCAGCACAGAGAAGAGCACAGGAGGGTTTGAAGAGTCCTGTTGGACCAAATCCCATCACTGCACTGTGCCTCAGTTTCTATCAGTGCTCCAGTGCTCCTTTTATAGCTTGTTTTGAGATTTACAAGGGATGTTGCATAACAATGGTGGTGAAAATATAGGAGCATACCTGGTTTCCAGTTTCACGCTGTTTGCAAACAGGAATTACCAAAAAGGCTGCTAATACATCAAAGTAGAAAATTAAGCACCTAATTAGGGCTATACTCAACCCCACTATACCAAGTAGAGGAAAAAATTATTTTCAAGACCACTTGGCAGGACATCAAGTAAGAAATTATGCTGCCTTTAAAATAAATTCATTTCTATGAAATTAATGTCATTCTGCTCACAAAACCCTCCCTGCTAAACTTGCATTCCAATTTTAAAACAGGGATACTGAAGGACTACTCATGAATCACTAAAAGGCCAGCTATGAAAAGAGGCATTCCTTTAAATTTGAAGAAATACAGGAGAGCCTGGGCCTGAGAACACGAGGTCTCCATATGTCTCTATATGTGTCCATTCAGGATCCCACATTCGATTTATAAACACCCTATGGAGCAGGGAACCTAACTTGCAAGCTGACAAAAGCTGTGGAGCTTACAGAATAGATGGCTGCCCATTTCCTCCTGGGATCCTACTGTCAAGATCTTCTGGGATGCAATTTGTTCTAAAATCAATTAATTTTTACAGGGACCACTCCTGCTGAACCTTGCAATATCCATCCTCTGCCACTGTCTGCTGGAGTTATTGCCCTCAGGTCAGGGGAGCTTTGGCACACCAAAGTTTGTGCATGGGGAATGTTGCTGGAAGCTATTATCCCAGGGAGCTCACAGGATCCGACGACTTGGGGATGTTGTTCCCACCGAGAACCAGAAATCACTTTCTGATCTGACTGATGTTCGAAGAGGGGCCATCTGTGCTGCCCAAATTGACGCTGACAACTGTGTTTGATGTCTGTGTCTCAACTGGTAAAGAAAAATCACTCTTCTGCTTTCTCAGCTCTGCAATTTCTAACTCTGTGTCAGTGGAGGATAAGATGGGGAGTGGTAGTGTGACACCGCAGGGAAAGTTTGGATAAAACATTGGGGAAAAAGAACATCTCTTTTAAACAGGAAGAACTGTGAAACCCTGGAAGAGGCTGTCTGGGGAGGAGGTGGTGGGATCTCTGGAAGTTAGGGCCACTAAGGACAGGTTAAAAAAACTTCTGACCAAGAGGTTTAGGCAGAACTTGGTGCAGGAAGTGGGCAAAGATGACCTCTGAAGGTCATTTCCAGCACTATTTCTGTTTCTAGTAATGTTCAAGTAACCTGTGGTGCTTCAGGTGGACTGTCTTCCTTTAGAAGGTACTCACTTAAACTGCTGTCCAGTACTAATTAATTCAGACCCAAAGAGCTGGAATGGCCACACCAACCACAGCTCCTCCTCATAACTTCAACTAAAGCACAAGAACCAGAACCACATCCAGAGTTCATGGAGGTCAGAAGAAGTCTTCTCTTAGAGCAATGTCAAATATAAGACAGCCTGAGTGATGAGAAAGTAGTTCAGAAGCAGAAAAGCCAGAGGGGTTTTTTTTAATTGTTGTGTTAGGTTTTAACATAAATCAGACTATCAGGTGCACATTGGGATACAGCTGCAGAATCACTTCTATGATACAAGTTAATATAATTACTGGTGAACGACAGTTGTGAATTTCTTTGGAGTACCTGGTATGAAACTTGCCTGGATTACCTCTTTGATCCTTGCGACCCTTTACAAAATCATTACAAAACCAATTACATAAATTCTAGATTTAGAAAGGTTAATGTTATCTTTGTATCACAAAGAATTCACTGTTTTAGACTAGAACAGGGAGAACGTGCCTTGGTCCAAATTAGTGGAGTCAGTGATATCTCAGTGTTTTAACCCAGCTTTGGCAGCTGTTTGTGTTCAGTTCAGTCACCTTCAGCTACCTAAAAACTGAACACCTATTTGAAAGGACTTCTCTGGACCCCCTCTAAAGTCAGTGGGAAAAGGAGAGCTCTTCATTCCTCCTACAGCAGATGCCTGAGTAAGTCAGATGAACCATCCCATGGAGACACCACAGTCACCATACAGGTTATAGAAACCTAGATAATATTAAACACTTATTATCTATGCCTCTTTCAGATGATATCCTGTCCTTAGGGATATTTCAAAGGAATGGGTTGAATTGACCAGTGTAAAAGCCCTTTCTATCTCTGCACTTTATATCCATGACTCAGTTCCACGAGAAATTTGACTTTCCTGGAGAGAGAAAACCAAAGCTCTGCCTGCTCTGAGTCTGCCACACTGCACAGCCTTTGCTTTGAGGGGGAATGCTTTTCCAAGGCAGCAGAAATCACTTTTAACGGAAACATGGGGTTTGGTTGGGTTTTTTGCGTTTCTGACAAATCGAGATATCAGATATGGTTGTTATTATTTAATAATGATAATAGCAACAATTTCTCAGATGTAAAAGTAATACAATAATGATAGGCTTCATGGAACATACAAAAAAAAAAGACTAACAGATATAATCAGTTGCAGAAGGAACTGAAGAAAATCTGGGACATGAAAAGCAGAGTAACAACTGTTTGTGGTGAGCTGGGCTTTCATGATGGGGGTATCACAGCAGCAGCATAAAATGGAAACAGGGTCTACTGTAAAGCCGTGTGTCCTCCAGATGGCAACATTGATTGGTATTTCTAGAGGAGTTTGGGAGAAGCAATCTTTCTCTGGGATACATGGACCAGTGTTCAACACTGACCTGCATTAGTGCTGCCCCCAAAACCCTGGGCTGTGGCAGGAAAAGCCAATTCTTTGACAATAACCATGACAGTCAAAATGAGGAGGGAAAGTGGAAATCACTGCACAGCCTTTGGATTCAGCAGATCCAAGGGAAAAAGAATAATTACGACACAACTATCTGGCAAAGAACAAAGCAGTATTTTAATCCCAAGATTCAACCCCTAAGAAGGGATGATGATCATTAAAGACAAAAAATGACTGTGATCTTAAAGGTGCTTGAGTACCTTCTGCAATCAGTGTATTTCCCCCAGCATTCTGAGTCATCAGGACTGCTGGGGCAAAGACCTCTCCCATTTTGTAAGAGCACTTAAGGTCTTCAAGTCTTGAGATGATGAATTGACAACTGATGGACATGAGGGTAGCACCTAGAACTGCACTAGCAATGATAATTAGTGATAATTCTGAGGCTTTTCATTGAGGATTTTGTAACCAGTCAGGAAAGAGATCAGAAGAATGAATTGTAGCTAAGTCTGAGGTTTATATGCATTTGCCACAAGTTAATTCTAGTCCCTGAGCTGAAGCCAAGGGAAAACAAAGAAATTAATAAGACCTTTTGCTTTTGTTAGTTTCACTAAGGTATCATTTTCTTTCCAGAGTGCTGCAAATACATAGTACGAATTCTGCCTTGATTTTGTGATGACTTTAATCTCTTAAAGTCCTGCTCTTAATCTGGTCAGGGTGCAGGGAAAGATGATGGTATAATACCACACGAGCTGGAGATTCAGGGCCAAATGGCAGGCTGGTGTGAACTGGCTCAGTGTTGGTGACTGCAAAGCAGTGTCACCCAGTGGGCTGGCAGGAGAATTCAGTCTTATTTTCTGGGTTGGGAGAGGTGATTAATATTGGCTCAAATCTTCCGTATCATTGCCATTTAGAGAGAAAATAAAAACCCGAAGAAGTTCAATCACATTCTTACACCATTTGCTTCTTTTTCACTATTTGCTAGTTCATGCTCAAAATTACTTGAGGTTTTCATGACTCATGTGTCCTCTCTAATAATGTTGGCTACTAATGAAGGGTTTCCTGGAAAACAGACAAGTTCAAAGTTTCAAAACCCCTGTTTTCCATTGAAGTTTAATTTCTAGAAAAATTTTCCACTTTCAACAAGAATGAGACTGAAGAGCAGAGAACATTTTCCATTAAAGTCTGCAGAGAAATTGCCTTTAGTTTCTCAGAGAGGATTGCAGGTCTTGAAACAGCCTCCACTTTCCCCACCACTGCCAGGACTAGAGCCAACATCATCTGCTACCCTCTTCTGCCTTAAATCAGGCCTAAAAAACCCACTGAGTTCCCAATTTCTGTGAAATTATTTCTCCTTTGATGTCCTCACATCTATTCAGGCTACTCATGGTAGGCATGATGTCCTCCATTTTCAGTCCTCCATTTTTTCAAAGTATACAGAGTTGCCTCCATCCATCCAGAAGGAGATGAGGCTAATCTTTGTCTAATGGGGGGTATTTAACTACGATTATTTTGTCCAGGGAACAGCCAAGATGATGGACAATGACTTTATTCATCTCTGTAGCTCCCTATAGTGTGGAAACTTTTTCCACAGTTTCTACTCTGCTGCCTCTACATTTTCCATATGGAAGTCTCACCAACAGGTCTTACTACAGCACAAACAAGAATTCAGCCTAGAATTTTTGTTTGTTTGTTTGCAAAGTCAGTCCTGTTCCAACTGATGTGAAAAAAAAACCAAACTAAATTAAATACAAAATTCCACAGATTTTTGCATAGAGGTTTTTAGAGGCACAGGACAAGAGCAGGACTTTGGTTTCTTTGTCCACCAAAAAACCTCCAAATTACACTTTTTTTTCCATATAGATTTTGGTCAAGATAAAAAAGTGGTTTGAATACACATGCAGGATTTTTTTTTAAACATCTTTTGATAAATTTTTAAAACATCAAGCCATACTTTTACTAAACACTGAGGATGGCTGCAGAAAGTTTTCTCATTAATTACATTTTCATTGAAAATCCCCCAGCCCAGTGTGCTGGCTCAGAGCCATTCTCCTCCACGAGCAGTTTGTGACCAAGGTGGGCCTGACCCACACAACAGGTGACATGTGGCGCCTCTGCCCACTGTTGGCACAACCCACGCACCAGCAGTGGGAGGACAAGGTTGGTATCTTCTGCCTGCATCATACTCACCAAAACTGAGACACCATGACTCAACCCCACAGGATTATAGATGGGAACTGATGTGAAAATCCTTCCTTATTTATTACTTGGTAGGAGCGAGGCTGACTTTGAAATCTGGCTGGTGTGCTCATGAACTAATACTTGGGTGTCAGAAGGGGATCTCCACCCTTTCAGGAGATGCAGACCACAACAGACCCTTCTGACGAAGCCACAAACGCTAAAATGCTAATCTGATGAATTCTACCTCTATGGCTCTGGTGTAAGAGGTTAGAAAAACACTTTCTGTGCCAAGAAGCTGTAAAATAAGCTTCATTTTAGATGTGATAGGGGAATATCTTCTTACTAATTGTACCAAGGCGTCTGCTGAATTAGCTGAGATATGATGTATCAGCAGTCACTGTAAAGCCTCTGTGTGAAAACATCTAACAGAGTCAAAGAACCCAGCACTTTGGAAGAGACCCCAAGGCAGATCAGCTGTGCCTAAACCTAAACCAGGCTAAGCAGTGCTCACTCACACTGTACAAACCCCCTGGCTGAAAGGAGAAAAGCTGTGATAACATTTGTTCCTATTAACTTCTGCCACGTCTGACTTCCACCGATGGTCTCACGCACAGCCCCCAGTTACCATCCCTGACTGCATCCACTGATGCTGGAATTGGTACAGAATCAAAGCAGAGACCAAAGCTCTTATGACTTCACCTTTCCCAGTCTCTGTTCTAAAATCCATACAGAGAGAAGCGCCTGGAAATGCTGTTACATCTATTCTACAAGTGAGCATGAAATGGCACAATTATCCCAGCAATTGTCCCATGGAGATATCATGGCCAAGGCTTTCTGCATTTAAAAGAGTGATGAAAGATTCAGACCATGCCTGGTTTCTCTATAGCCCTGGAAACCTGCAATCACAAGGTCCTAAGCAAGATCCAAACAGGACTCTGGCTTAAATCCCAATATCATCTGGAAAGGAGCGACCTGGTCTGGTGGAAGGTGTCCCTGGCCAGGGCAGAGGGTTGGAACCAGATGATCTTTAAGGTTCCTTCCAACCCAAACCATTCTGTGGTTTTATGATCCAATCTGTGATGGGAGGGGAGCTCAGGTATCCCAGCTCCCAGGTCTGTGCTGCTGCCAGTGGTGCTGAGCTCCTCTTGACATTTTGCTCCAACTCTGTTACAGCACTGGCTGAGTTTTTATGCTCATATCTTGAAAATTTGAGTCTGGTTTGGAAGTGTGTGTGGCCCTTATCCTTTTGCTCTCTAAATATAGGGTCATGTCCAATATTCTGCATCTGTCTTATGAGAAGTGATTTTATAACAGTGGATTATTCTACAATATGTTCACTTTTTCCCAGGCACCAGTAATAGGAGGTAATTTATACATCCAGTGGAAGCCAGAATTTCTTTGCAGTAATTTCTCCCAGTTATGTTTATCAATAAGTATCTCTCAGCAAAATGCCAAATCTCACAAGCATGTTTGGAAAGTCAAATATGTTTGTGTAATACAAACCTATGTCATGTCAGGAATTAGTTTGACTAATAGGCCTTTAATTAAATCCTTGTGGGGTCTTGGTGTTAATAATAAACCCAGTTTCCAAAAAGTTTAATTTATAAGATAAATTCACAAATATATCCGTCCAATAAATCTTTCCTACATCCAATATTTTTCCTAGAAACAATAACAGGACAGATAATTTATTAGACTATTTCCTATTGCATTATAATGACTACGTTTGATACTTTAAGCGTATCCTTCAGAGCCCTGGAATGACAGAGGCTATAACTAATGAAGATAAAGATTTCCAGGGCTCATTGATCCAGGAGAGACATACTTACTGTAACTTTCAGACCTATATGTAATCACAGAAATATTTCCCCAGAGAACACAAATTATAGATGACTCTAAAACTGCCACCGGAGATATTTCACAGAAACCACAACAGGAAATGTTTATTTTCTCAACCCTAATAACCCTTTCACAATCCAAATTATTTTGCATTTTTGAGAAAATTACATTAATTCCCAATTAAATTTTTTCTTGCAACATATATCACATTTATATAAATATCTATATTACTCTTTACTGTCTTTTCTTAAGTCAGTTCCTTGATTCCTCACTTAAGTGGGCAGAGTATAGGAGACAAAATACCACCTAAAGTGTTTCCATTTCTCTTCCCTTCCAGCATGCTTGGAATAGAGATGAACACAGTATAATGTCAATTCTACTTTGGCATAAATGCATGGGAATCTTAATAGCAACTAGGACAACAAAAGTGCCAGGTCTAAGATGTAGCCCCAGCAACCAGAAAAACCATTCTGGTGTCTGTAAACACTTTTCAGAGAGTTAGACCTATCCCTAATTTATTGAGTTATCACTCCTCAAATTCAGAGAGGTCAAAGGAAATATGTTCTTGCTGTCCTTTTCCTACAGAACATCTGGTTGCAGCATTCTCTTCCTCCAGTTGCAGAGGTCACAGGTTTTGGTTCTTTAAAGTCTATTTGTTTTACTTAAAACTGATCAAAATATTTATATTTTTTCATACTAAACAAGTCAGTTCCAGGTAAATCTAATGAGAGTCCATCTGACTGGCATGGAAACTGCACAGGCCCCTCCTCTTGTGAGCCCATGGATGGCTTTACTTAATTCAGGCTGAATTGGGAGGAAAAAGGGTGAAAGACAACAGCTGAGGAAAGAGAATTTTTATGTTTTGATCATGTTTGCTGGCTTAGAAATGCTTATTTGTAATTGTACTGTGTAGGATTCATCTCTTAGTGGCCTTGTCAGCATTGCCCTCTCTCAGTATAAGGTCTATGCAGGCACAGCGTTTGGGATGTGCGTTTGAGGTCAGACAGCTGCTCTGACCCCAATGGCTACCGAGCAGACAGCAAAAGAGCCACCCACTTCCTTGAGAGTTTGGGAAATAAAATGCACCAAAAAGAAAACACCAGCTTGGGTTGCTTTTTAGAAGAAAATCTAGATTTGCGACCTGTGGTTTGGCTTGCAGCGTTGTGTGCGCATGGATTTCACAGCAGTGGAAATGAGGCACTCAGGAACCTTGGCTAGTGCTGGCCCACTCTGGGCAGCTCTCCCCCAGGAAATCTGACAGCTCCTCACAGGCCCAAGCAGCACCTCTGCTCCAAAATCCTTTGCATGGTATCTTGGATCTTTGGGCAACAGCACAACTCTTTGGCACTAAGGAGTGTTTCGAAAAGCAGGGGACAGAAATAAGTTGGTAAAGTTGTTTCCCAATGATGCAGAAAAAATAACCATGTCTGAGGACTTGTACTCGTCTCTAATCCAATGAGATGAGCATGTGGCTGGCTTTTCACACACAACAAGCACTAAAACCCCAGCACAGAGAAGATCAGCTTTTCTCTATCATTTCTTGCTGCAAAGTACATCTCTACCCAGGAATGGAGGACTAAAATGAGACCAAGTCCCCTGCAATTACAAAGGTGATAGAAATGTAAGATATAGATATAGAGATATAGAGATTATAGAGATATAGATATTATAGATATATAGATATATAGATATACAGATATATAGATATGTAGTTATATAGATATATAGATATATAGAGCATTTCTGCTTATGTTTCCCTGCTCATACATACATGGAGGAAGTTGCAAAACATTTCCCCCAAACTTGTAACAAGCTTAAAACAAGCTGCAGAAAAGACCCAAAGCCACAAACTACAACATAAAACAGGAGGAGAGCAGGAAAGCTAACAGGCAGAGAGATGCCTAGGGCTTCTGCAAGCAGCAAGGGAATTTGTTAGGTGCTAATTCCCAGGTGATCCTCAGCAGTGGGCTGTGCTCTGTGCTGTGGCTGGAGGCAAAGAAGAGGTGACAGGTCCCTGACTCTGTCATCTGATGAAAAACTTATGCCTGACCCTGAGCTTGATGATTTAGTGCCGGTTGTGTGAGCAGGACTCCCTGAACAGGCTCCAGAGAAAATGCTAACACTGGCTGGAGCGCCAACACAACCAGCTCTGCATCCTGCTGCTGGCTGGGGCCAACTTCCAGCGCTCCAGAAGAAGGTAAAGAAAACTTTCAGAAGCCAAGTTACGTAACATTTACACAACGTTATGAACTAACACAGCTCCGGTTTGTTTTTTTGTTCCCATGAACATGATATGACTCAATGGAAACTACTCTGCGGGAAAAAGGCTGCCCATTCCGAATCCTAAGCTTCCAGAAATAAGATACTCTCTAAAGAATTTGGAAACAGCGTACCTGTTGGAGGGATGAGCCCAGCTCAAGACCCTGAGTCGAAGAAACCTGGAATTTGGGAACAGTTGAAAAAATTAACAACCTGCCTCTGGTCTGGCTGTTGCAATTATGGTAGCACTGGACTGGACCCAAACCATGCATCTATGTAAGCTGTGTGTCAATATAACAGCATTTGTGTTTACTTTGAAACAAAACAGAATAACCCTATGGTGGGAAATGTTTTTTTCCTTTTTTTTCTGACTATTTCTTAATGTTTGTACCAGCATTCCTTAAACCCCGTTTCAGTTGCTACTTATAATCCTAAAGTGGTGTTTGAAATCTGCCTCTGAATTTCAGGGTGTGAAGCCAAGCCGAATCCCTTGTTCCCCATCAGCTCTCCTGACAAGGATAAAGAAGGACGAAATGTTATGCAGGCTTGTTGACGGAGGTGAAAGTTGGTGGCTGCCAAAGATGGTTTCTGGAAACAGTGCAAACCCTTCACTGAAACCTCACTGGCATGCAAGACAATCTTTGCTTTTTACTAGTAGGCCCAAAACTAACATTTTCATAATAATTTTCCAGTATCAAAGTGATAGTTTTTATCCAAGACAGCTGAATACTACAGAACTGTGTAACAACAATTCAGTGCCAAACATATGCTATGTATATATTTTAACACCTTTGATAATAATAAAAAATGCATGTTCCTAGCAGTTTTCTCAACTTTCATTCAATAACAACATCCTCAAGTTGATGCTTTTTGTTTTCCTTTCATATTATTACGAATCTGTGTTTAATTCTCAGTGCCAGTTTGGCTTTTTAACCTCTCTTTCTACATTCCACTAGTAATGTCTGATTAAGAAATTAGCCTTTCAAGTGCTATAAAAAAATCCAAGAAATACAGTAACACAATACCATGGAAAACTGATATAATCTTTTCAAAACTATAAAAATTGGTCACCCAAAGGAACATCTGCATGGTAAAAATTTTAAACAAACTGGAAGGGAATCAGATAGCTCATAAAGAACCAAGCAGCTAGAAGAGCCATTGGTCGTTTACATATTTCGCTGTCATCCTGACTTGGAGAAGACTATCATTTTGAAGACGTTTCTTCAGTTTTAGTTACCAGCATCTGGAATGAATTCCAGGATGGAACACTGAAAGTTTTTAAAAGGAAACTCAACCTTACAATAATTATTCCTTAAATCATTAATATGGTGAAAATGCCAGATGTAAAAATATGAACAAAATAAAGTAAAATATGCTCCCAGGTATCACTCAAATCCCTAACGTACATCTGTCTGTTTTCTCAGGTCATTAATATCTGTTATAATCTCAGATTTTTTTTTAATGTAAAAATTTCCATTTGCTTGTTATGTCTTCTGTCTTGCATTAGAGTTATTGCTTTACCTCTCAGGATAACTGCCTGTGTATATGGAGGGACTGTGGATTTATTGTGATACAGGCTGTCCTGCAGCAAGAGATAACAGAGTGTTCATCTTTTATCCTACAGCATGGGAAACTTTTGGTTTGATGGATGTTCAAGAGGAATATCCTCCTGAAAGTGTGGTTTTGTGGTGGCACCAGGGCTTTGCCAGCACAGAGCTCCTCACAGGGCCTGGGTTTCATTCACAGACACAAGACAGGATGCAATGAGACCCAGGTGTTAGGTACAGCTCTGCTTGTGAGAGGATCAGGAACCCAAAGATCAGACAATTCCATCCTACCTTCACTCTCTGTTCACACTTTCAAAGCAGCAGGATGAAGGCAGCAGAAGGAGGACCAACATCACTGTAGATTAACAAAAGATCATTCAATGGTCTGCTCTTTTCTGGATGATGATGCAAATCACAAGGCCAAAATCAAATTCCCTCTTTGTAAGTGAATCCACTGGACATGCAATGCAGTTCAGCAAAGAGTTACACTTAACTCATTCAGGAGGACCCAACTCACTGGAAACTCCAGGAACACCTAACCAGATCCCAACACAGAACGAGGCATTCATTTGTTTCCACTACTGCCCTCCCTCCATCCATCCACAAAGAAGATGTCTCCTCAGAGCTCCACTGAGAACTCTCAGCACCGCTAAGCGCTTTTGCAGATTAATGCTTTTCTGAATGTTACTAATTAGGGCAGGCGACTATATAATGAGATGCTTACAAAGTTTATTCATCACTAAAAATAAATGTTAAGCATCTGGCTTGCAGGCTATTCCCATGTGCCACTCAGGTCCGCGTGCTGTAGAGCCAGATGGAGCTGGAGGGACACCAATCACAGCACGGAGGGATTACATGTCTAAAAACCATGGTTAACTTAAATAAGCAAGTTGCCATCCCTCCATAAATCCCACATCTACCACCAGATGTGTGACAAGGCTATTGCACAGGGCTTTCTAGCTTGGGCTCCCCTGCTCCAGTG
The DNA here is from genome assembly GCA_013396875.1 of Vireo altiloquus. NCBI lineage: Eukaryota > Metazoa > Chordata > Aves > Passeriformes > Vireonidae > Vireo > Vireo altiloquus. The sequence continues at coordinate 1,931,452 of VZRF01012499.1, forward strand.
GGGCAGAGGAGAAAGTTGGCTGCCCGTGGCCAGAGCCGTCTCTCTCTCTCTTGTACAAAGCCCACTTGTCAGCAAAGCCACTCCGTTGGTGACCAGATGAAAACAAAACAAACCCTGATGAGTCACAAAGCAGAAAACCATCAAATGGAGCTCTGCTAAGTAAACTCTCCTCCTGTCCAAGGCAGTGGTGGAAATGACTCATCTCCTTTACAAAGCTTGGGGGAAAGTTTCTCTCTGCCATGTTGACCAAATGTTAAGTGTGTTTCTCAAGAGGGTTTTTGCAGTGAAACCATTGGTGATGTTTGTTTACAAGCCCCAGTTTAATTACTCAGTGTAGCAACAGATCTGAACAAGGACATTGTGTTTCCTGAAAGCGTTTTTTAGCCTGTGAGCAGGCTGACAGAGAAGGTGGCATTGACAGGTGTATACTTTATTTTCTTCTTGTCCCTGAGCAATGCTGTGCAAGAAGCAGCACTTTTATGGTGTCATGGGCTTCACGTTTACTGGGAAAGCAAGACCTGGGACATCCCAGGCTCTGGGGGAAGGGAGGTCACTCCCCATCCAAGTGAAAAGGAAGGGAAAGGAAACTACCCAATCCAACATAGGCAGAGAGAGGGAAACAAAGTGGGTTTTCCCAGAGCTGGCTGAGTCAAACCCTCTAGAAAAGAGACATATTTAAATTGTATTTCTGTTTTTTAATGGTCTTAAAGGCTACTTTCAGGTTAGAAGCCTTGTTTTGCTGAGCACTGCTGAGCATAAATAGAAAAGCTGATTTCTTGTTGTGCTCCAAGAGCCTGACATCCACGGAAGCAATGTGCAAAGGTAGAACTGATAGAGAGGATGCCTTTAACCATGAAGGTAATTTTTCTGCATTTGAGGTTTGTTCCTGGAAAACAGTACAAGGTGATCAATTCATACTTCAATTTTGAGCACCTCAAAATTCTACACTTTTGGATTCATGGGAGTTTTTTATTTGGTATCTTGTATTGCTAGGGAGACCTAATCAAGCATGGTACTTCCAGGAATCACCAAATACAAGTACACTATGTAGATGAAACGATTACCATAAAAAAAATAATCCTTTCCTCTGAAGCAAGAAATCCACAAAGAAATCTGAGAGGTCTTTAAACCAGCAGTAAACCTTTTAATCACCTATTATCTGAACGCTGTTAAGTGTTGCATTCTGACACATCTACCAGTTTCAAAACATGAAACGATTGGACAGACAGAATAAGACTTTCAAGCCATCTGAGCCCTGAAATACAAATTTCCTCAGAGAAACTGTGACACAGAAGCAGCCCACAGTGCTCCAACCTTGGACAACAGTGAGTCCAGCCACCAGACACAAAGCTGCAGGACAGAGGACTCCTGAGGCCCCAGTTCTCACTGAGCAGGCTGATGCTACATATTCCAGACTTCCTTTCCATCTGCTGCCACCCCCTGTCCCCAGAACCCTTGATGTGGGGTGGAGCACATAGGAAGAGCTGCCCGAGGCCGTGGTGGATGTGATCCCCACATGCCTGTGGGGTGATAAGCAGAGGCACAGCAGAGTGTCAGGAAGGATGGGTTTGTGGTTATGTGGTTCGCCCACGGCCGAGAAAATCAGTCTCCACCATAACATTTTTGCTTTGTTGGAAGCAAGACCTTTCATGTGGCTGTAAGGCTCTGAGAGCAGGAGGCAGCTTGGTGCTATGCTGGTGGGAGCTGGATAGCTGGGATCCACGGGGATCTAGACAGGCACACGGACAGAGGACAGTGACAATTTGATTGCTGTGTTAGAGCCAGGTTAGACAAAAAAGGGTGGATTATGGAAAGTTAGAACAAAGATGGAAAACATTTTGGGAGGTTTAGTAGCAGTGGATCAAAGGTGTCTATCTCAGAAGGGAAAGGCACTTGAACACATTTTGGTTATGGACACCATCTCCAGCTACACAGAATCACTGGAGACTTCTTTCCACATCATTCAGTGCAGGAAGAGAAGCCAAGAAAAACCAGACTTGGAAGGCAGAGTACAGCACAGATCACGGGTCTTGTGAGGAAAAGCATGTGCAGGTGAGAGGACACTTGCCAAACTAAACCCAGGTTTTCTTGCTGTAGGGAGGTTGGGAGAAAGGTTCAACCAATACCTGAAGAGACAGGTGGAATCCTCATGGCCCATCTGACCAGAAAGGACCAAACTACTTTCATACACAGCCCCAGGATCACAAGGAACTATCCATATACAGCCTCTATAATAGTTTAGTCCAGCTGGAACAAGCCTGAATGTACTACTGAAGAATGAGTTTGGGGGAGGTGAGCTACAGGATGCTGCCTTGGAGTGCTTGGCAGGATTAATCCATGATTCCCCATGGTAAAATGTAGGCTGACAGAGTGGTGAGAGTAAATAAAACAACCGATGTAAATGAGGACTGGCCAAATGAGGAACTGTTCTACTTTCAGTGTATTTCCTATATTCAGTCTGTGTCATATTTCGCCTAGCAAATGACATATACACATACCTTGTCAGAGCAGAGTCAGGGTAGGAATACAGGCTCAGCAGCAATTCCTCATCAGTGCCTCAGGTGGTTTGGAAATTCTGGTTTGGAAACATAGAATCATGGAATGGTTTGGATTGGAAGGGACCTCAAAGACCATTTAGTTCCAATTCCTCCAGGCATGGGCAGGGACACATTGCACAAGACCAGGCTGCTCACAGCCCCATCCAGCCTGGTCTTGAACACTTCCAGGGATGGGGCACCCACAACTTTTCTGGGCAACCGGTTCCAGTTCCTCATCATCGTCACAGTGAAAAATTTCTTCCTAATATCTAATCAAAACCCTCTGCCCACTTTCAGTTCAAACCCATTACCCTTTATTCTGTCACTACACACCCTTGTAAAGATTCCCTCTCTGACCCATCTCCAAAGCAGGGTTAAGCTCAACCATCTGAGAGCAGGCTTAGGACAGAAATGTATGTCCACATGGGTAACTGCTGCCTGATGCCAGCACTGGGGACACTATTCCATGGTTTTGGGACTAATTGGAAGAACTGACACGAAGGAGAAAGCACATAATAGAGACATGATCTCAGGATGGCACCACAGTGAGAAAGTCAAATTTCTCCCAGCAGAAATATTTTGTGGGTGACATGAAAATATGCTTTCTGGCTTTTGTTCATTTTTATTGACAGAACCATCACCTGGGAATTTTTGTTCAGTTTGTTTGGCTATGATTTATGGTGTAAGTTTAAAAAACTCTGAACCAATAAATATATAGCATTATTGGTTTGGTACAGAAAAAAATGTCCTCCTGACAGCACTAAAAGATTTTACCCACTGCAGTTCCTGAAGCCCTGAAATACAGCTTTTGGGCTCTGGCTACAGGGGTGGTTTGGTGCTTGACTCTTTCCTTTTAGTCCAAAGGAAAGCAATCTCTCAAATAGAGTCAGGGTCTCGTGTCCAGTACCTAACAAATGGAAGGGGAATGAGAGAGAGACAGAGCACATTCCACAGCCTGGTGTGTTTAAGGAAAGGGGTATAGCTTTCACTCTCCCGCTGTTAGACAATAATGCGCTGACTGAAAATGTCAAGCTTCAGTTTAAACAAAATAAAAGACTGGAGGGCCCAGGGCAGAGAATTTAAACACATATTAATTAAGGCTGGTAATACCCTGACATTTGCTGGATTTTTAATAAACTGATTAATATTTCTCCTTCATATTTCCATGACATGAAATCAGTGCAGCACAATTAATTTCAACAAGTTTTGGTCAAAGGGTGCTGAAGGAAAATGAACATGCAGCGTCACAGATTTGAATTAGAAGTACTCTCACTCTGAGTGAGTAATGTGGAAACCCATTCCCCTCCGCATGAGAAAATTGCAGCTCAGGACCTTGAGAGGAATTTATTTACTTTCAGCAAGTGATTAACTTAAAGAGTAATAATTACACAAAAAGAAGAAGAAGGCAGAGAGAATAAATTATTACAGCGCCCTCAAGAATGGAACAGAAGGGAGTGAAAGATCCTCAAATGTGGAAGCACAACACTTACACCTGTGTTAACACGAAATCTCAGCTTTGGGTGTTCATAATTAAACAACATGGAAAAATAATGTTTTGGTGAAGATGTGGAAGGTTCAGTTGTTGCTGTAGCAGTGAGCACTAGAATAACACCTCTTCACTAGGTTTTAACTCTTCAGTAGCACTTATGCCAGTGGCCCAGAAGTTACCAGTGCCCAACCAGAGCGGCAGCACTTCCACACAACTTGTCACTCAGTGTCATAGGTTGCGGTAAATGTTTCAAATCTCTCTGGGACAGCTCCCTCCTCCTTTGTTAACTACAACAATATTTCTTTACGTGATGAGAGGATTCAGTCATAGCCTGGATCCCCGTTGTGCAAACTTTGGTTGAAACACCCAAGAAGCAGAGGTCTGGCCCAGGGCCATCTGGGAAGTTTAAGCATGAGTTACAGCTCGGGACAAAACGGCACAGCAATAACACAAGCCACTCTGCTGGTAAAAATTGAGATACAGAGCACAACCCCAGTGCCTGAAGAAAAGCAATTGCACCGGCGCTGACTCTTGCATCACTTAATGTGTTCTAACACACTTACTCAATCACAGCCATCCTGAAAAAGTCACATGCACATGACCGTGCTCTCCTCCTGCTAGTAAGTGAAATTTGTGTGCATTGGGGGTCTTAGCTTTGCTTAAAGAAACCCTGGGGTGCAGTTATTGTAGAAAGAAATGGACTGAGAATGTACATTCTGTAATAAAGAGAAATTTTTTAGTGTTTAAAATGTTAGTTCTCACACTAAACACATGGCATTCAAATCCTACACATAAGAAAGTTCAAGCAGAGAACAGCTGGATGTCCTCTTTTCAGATTTTAGTGAAATTCTAGATTTTGAAAATAAAGTGTTCCCATTTCTCCACTTTTTTTTTAAACTATCAATCTACAAAATTTTGAAATAAAAACCTGAGAATCTTGAAATGTAAATAAACTGCAGATGAACAAAAGTGAAAGATATTTCAAATAAACATTAGAAGGGGATTTTTTCATTTGACTTCAAAGTGACAGAAAGTGGTTTTGTATTAGATTGTGGCTGTTGTTATTATTATCCTATTATTATTATTATGCTCTTGTTATTGCCAGTATTAATAAAATACTTGTATCCACTAAAGCTTAAGAATGTCTATCAGAGACCCATGTGCTGGGTATTTTACTGATGTTTATTTGAAAGACTGTCCTTGCCTCAAAAAACTTCTAATTTACTGTTGCACCCCAGGGAACAGAGAAGAGAAAGAATTGCTTAGAACAGGAGCTGGATTATCCCAATGCCAGGAAATACATCAAACCCCAGTCCATCATCATCGAGGGTAACGCAGGAGACCCAAGGTGACCCAGGCAAGATCAAAATGCCACTGTGGCTTAGTGAGCAGCAGACCTGACCTGAAGAGCCTTCAGATTAAACAGATGCAGAAGTGGATGAGAGGAGAAGAAAAGAGACAGGAAAATTTTGATTCGGTCCTACAAACGAGGAGGTAAGAAGCTTCAGCACCAGGTGAGCAGAGCATGGCACGGTGGAAGAGTTTCCCAAAGTCATCCAGATACAGCAGCTCCCTGTTGTCCCATCCTGGTATTAAAACCACAAGGACATTATTTGCAGACAGCACAACACATGGCAGGGAGGTTGAGAAGTGCTTGCAGAGACAGACAGTGATGGGACAAGGGGGAACGGTCTCAGAATAAAAGGGGAGAGATTTAGATTTGATGTCGGGAGGAAATTCTTTGCTCACAGGGTGGTGAGGCTGTGGCACAGGTTGCTTAGAGATATTGCGGGTGTCACATTTCTGCAAGTGCTTAAAGCCAGGCTGGGTGGGACTTAGAGCAACTGGACCAAGAGAGTGGCATCCCTGCCCTTGGCAGGGGCTTTGGAATAATAATCTTTGAGGTCCGTTTGAGCCCAAACTGTTCTGTGATTCTGTGATTAATTAGCATAGCTCAATGTGCTACCACCATTCCTCTAGGCCATAGTCACTGATTACATGGATGTTCTGACTGAAACTGGGAAGTTTTACATCTACAAAAACTGCCTTCCTTGGGGTGTGTGCCAAGGCTTCCTACTGCTAGAGCAAGCTGAGGACTTTGGTACCTGCCCAGGTACCTAGATCCAAGCTCTGGTCCCAGCCCTCCCTTGGAAGCTGAGCTCCTTCCAGCAGAGGTCAATGGACAGGAGATCTCTTTGCTTTCACATCAGCACTTCCCACTCGGCAGTGCAATGTTACAGTATTGATTTAAATTGATATATCAGGCTGGGAGCTGCAGCAGAACAAATCTCCTGCAGGATACCTCTGGGGAAGGGTTTTCTGCCACCCAAATCACTCCTAACTTCTGCCCACAGCTCCTCTGGAGGGTCTGGGGCTGCTGGCAGCTCCTTGTGCTGCCACAGATGTCAGAGAACATCATCTCCCTGATGCTGGAGATCATGCTCATACCCTGGTATCTTTTGAGGCATACAAGGAAGAAGCTGAAGAAAGTTTTGAATTTATGTAGTCGTGTCTCCCCTCTTAATCTGTAACCTCAGCTCTGCAGGTGACAAAATAAGATGGTTCCTCTCTCCACAGCCAAACAAGCATCCCTAGGGGAGAGATTTTGTACAATCACACTCATCACTTAGGTTTCATCCAGCCCACACAAGCCCACAGAGGATGTGTGGAGAGATTCCTTCCAGCCCCCATTGGGCATTACCAGTGTCAATCATGGCACACAGACTGCAGCCCTCCTGTCTCCACTTAGAAATTAAGTCTTAAAATATGGGCCAAATATGACGGATTTGTAAACAGCCGTTTAGGGAAGGAAGTGCTGCAGGAGAATGATTACACTGCGGTCTGACAGCTGATGCTGAAGTATTGCAAAACCCATGGGGTTTCCAGAAGGAACTTGGCATGGAATATGTGGTGAAGGAGCAGTACAGGCTGCAGAAGCCATGGCACCCCGGACAGACAGATATGAAATAGAAATTACTGGGGATGGGGCTGGCCACAGAAAGGATAGTGTCTGGGAAATATCCAGCCCAGTTAGAAGAGATCTGGGATGTGGAACAGATAGGAATACTGGATCTCAAATAAGAGGAGTTCCGCTCCTTTACTTCATTCCTAGGACAACCCAAGAGATAACCTCTTTGTGATGGATGTTGGTGATTTGTGCATTAGCTTTACAGCTCGTTTTACAGGACTGTGAGTCTGGAGAACCTGGGTTCTTGTCTCTCGGTTCTGCTGAGGATTTTCTGAATAACCTTAGTGAGTTTTACAGCCCCAGCTTCCAGGTGTGACAGCCTGGAGCTGAGTGTACAGAGCCATGGTCAGCCCCGGAGCTGGCTGTGGAAATCCCTCCCACATCCCACAGGGCCTGCTTGGTAAATTGGGAAGCTGGGCCCGATTCTGTGAGCCTCCATTTCCTAAACTGCTGCCAATGGTGTTATCCTTCCACAGGCTCCTTCCAGAGGCTCGATTTATTCACGTGCACAAAGAATAACAAAGGCAGGGACAGAGGGATGAAAAAGGGGGCCAAATAAAAGAATTATCTGAAAACTGCATCACCACATCGGCAAGTGAAGCTGTATCAAAGGGAGCAGAGGAAATTGTTGTTTCCTCAACCTCCCTGCAGTCCTTCACTCGCAGCCACCCCAACAGAGACCTGATCAGAGAGAGACTGAGTTGATACTGAAAAACAGAAAAGAGCCACTCCTCAGGATTATCTGGGACTGCCCCAAACAAACCCACAGAAAACAGGCCCATAAGTACTTGGTGCTCATTCAGCACAAGTCATCTGATAATCTTGGGGCAGCTTACCATGTCTGGCTAGAGAGCAGCAGGCTCAAACATTTCTGAATAGCAGACTAAGTTAGATGACTAAATATGGTATTTTTTTATGAACTTGGAGGACCCACTTTGGAGCGCTTGGCCCAGGACTGATTCCTTTTGAGACCTAGGCCTTTGATCTCACTGCTAGACAAAATAATTAAAGGAACTGAAATACAATCAAGGTTTCTTTTGAGCTTAAAAAAAAAAAAAGGAAAAAAATTACTTGGATATCTTTATTGGACTCTTCAGATAAAACATCACATAGAAAAAAACCCATGGTATCTCTTGAGCTTATTCCATCATCTCCTTTCTTTTTAGCTGGCGTATGAAGCTGCTCAGATCTTTTATTGGGAGGCAGAAAAATTGGAAGCATCACGTAATGCCAGGGGGATGCACAACTTAAAACCAGACACTTTTCTTTCCCATTAAGGATGATTACCTAAAATGCTCTTTTCAGACTGAATGCCTCAGCTGAGGGATTTGGCTTTGAAAGGGAGTTTCTGTTTGGAAAGAGAGTTTTCTTTGTCAGTGCACACACAGATTTGATCATTTCGGTGGTGCTTCCTTTTTTCTCACCAGCCTGTTTGATGGCTTCACTTTAGTGACATATGGTGGGTCTGCATCCCTCATGAAACACACAAGAAAATCCAGATCTGGAGCAGGAAGGAGAAGAGGTCCAAATCCCAAGGCTGGGAAAGGATTTGATGGGTTCCTGCTATCTCCTGCCACCCAGTCTGAGGTCTCAGGACAAGGCCAGAACAGCCCAGGGGCATTTTTCTCCTCCTCAGCACAGAACTAGAATGGCAGAGTGGTTGAGGGGGTTTCCTGTCGGTCCAAAGGTGCCAACTGGAACCGCACTTGGATTTTATACTCCAAACTGCCCCAAATTAACCCTTCTGGGAAAGAATATCTGGAAATATTACATTATCAGGGGACAGGGTGTGAGCTTTGATATGAGAATATGGGGGTTGGCGGAATAAGATAATCTTTAAGATCCCTTCGAATCCAAACCATTCTACAGTTCTGTGAATTTGGAGTAAAGAGCCAAAAGCAGATGTGCCATAGTACCTTCAATCACATCTCTGGAGAGTTCAGGTTCTTCAAGTCTACATCACTCATGAGGACTACAGGAGTCACCTCTAGGTGTTTCAGCAGAAAATTTCAACGCCCAGAGAGCAAGGGTTGAGTGAAGCCTCTGCTGCTGCCAACAATCCAACCCTGTCTCTTGGCTTAAGCTGCTGTTCAAGAGCCAGTGCCTGGAAGTTTAGTGAAAAACCAATATCTTCCTAAAAGGGCACTGGCTTTATCCTTCACACTCACCTTCCATCACGAGAGAACTTTCTCCCCCTGTCTCCCCCACCTCCACCTTTTCCCATGTCTTTATTTCTTGCTTTCCTTTCTTTCCTTTCATTCTGAGATTCTGGCAAGGTAGGAAAGCAGAAGACTGGATTTCCTCATCACTGAGCCAGTTAAAATGGCTATTTTGGTGACAATCCCAGCCTTGGATTTGTTGCCAGCACTGAGGCAAACCCAGTGTGACCACACAGTCAGTGAGTCCTGGACTGGCTTTGAAATCCTTTGGAGCAAGCACATCCCACTACTTGCAAGCGCTTTGTACAGCATTCCTTAATCTTACATTTTGTTCTCTGGGAGTACATTTGTTATTAATCACTGGCTTGCACATTAATACAGTGCTTTATAACAGTTAAACCAGATATTCCATCCTAGCAACTCAAATTAATATTTGTTTGAATAATCTATTTAAGATGATGTCTGGCCAGCAGTGTGGTCTGGCTGGAAGCACTCTGCTCTCCCAAGCGGACGTTTTCATTTGGTTTGTTCCATATTTTATTCCTCTGCACTTATTTTATATCATCCCCCCAAATCTTCCATTCAAATTGCTTTCTCCAGCAATGGTTCCTCTCACCTTCAGCCCATGAAGGTCAAAATACTTTTTTCATTGCTTGTCCTAATCCTCTGGGACAAATGGCTCGGTTGAAATCAAACATTTTTGAGGAACTTATTTTTGTAGCTTTTTGTACTACTTAAGATTCAAGCTGAGATACATATTCTGAGTACAAAATATATATGTTGCATGAAAAAAAATATGCTGTTTGTGTGTATATATGTGCATCTGTGTTTATTCTATCCCTTTGCAGCGTGGCAGTTAATTAGATGTGTCATCACACTGATGTTGTTTTAACGATTGTCTTCTGCAAGATCAAAGTCCTCCTGTATTAATTAAATTCCACTATGATAAAAATTACGCAAAACTAAAGAATAATCAGATATTTGGATTTGATTTGGAATGGATTTAAATGTTCTCCTTTTTTGGAAGATTTGAAGTCTGAAGCCAGCTCTCACAGGTCAAACTTGTCTCTAAAAAACACAAACGAGCAGCAACTCATGTCCAGTAGTAATTTCTCCACTGATTCATAGTCAGAGTCTGGCCCAAAGCCCTTCTGCGTTTTGAAAAAGTACGAAGATTTTCTGGCTTAGGTTGGCCACAGAGCGCCTTGGAAAACAAAATTTTCAGAACTGTTCATTTTCAGAATGTTGAACGGGAAAAAATTTGCTTTGACAACACCCCTCTGAGGTACAGGGATCAGTGTAATGTGCCCTGACTGCACACGAGGCTGCGAACACAACCTGTGCAGTGGGAGTCAACTTTGCCCGGTCAGCTCTGGACCAGATCCACAGAGAATAAATGCATGGAAAGAGGTGAAAACACAAGTTCTCCAGACCTCAGGATTTTTCAAAGCCTAAGACACTACAGGTACCCTGGGACATCATGGTTCCTTTCTAGCTAAGTATGTTTTAAGAAATCTATTTCCAGCTACTCTGACTGCAAGAAGTGTGAATGACTGCTTCCCAATGTGTGCTAAGATAAGGATTATATTGTATCATAAAAAATTTTCCCCTCATCTAAAAAAGTGTTTTCTGTAGCACTTTTCACTAAGACTAAAAGATACTTTTTCTTTTCCAAGAAGAACAAATTATTTTTTCCAGTTACATAAACAACAATGACCAGTTTAAAAATTCCCTCCTCAACCAAGGGCAATCAAGGTGGGTTTTTTCAAGTAGACTCAGTTGAGATTAATGGATTCTTTCATTGAAAAACTTCATTTAAATTGACAACCACAAAAACAGACTTCCAAGAGCAAGTTGCAAAAACAATTACACCAGGATTCCCTTAATTTGAAGTCTTTCCCAAAAAAGTGAGAATCATTGATACTACATATGTTTGATTCCCTGGTTAATTTATATTAGTCATATAGTTGTTGCTAGAAGAAGGCAGCAGAAACCAGAGCAGTGATCTGCCTTTGTATTGTTTAAGGATTTCCCTGTCCAGTTTCTGATGGGGATATTTATTCCCGGAGACACAGACTACAGCATATATCCACCATACATATATCCACATTCATTTACAGTTACATTAATCCAGGCATGTACTGCATAACTGTTGCAATTTATACATCGCTTTATGATTATAAAGTACAAAGCACTAAAACATTACCAAGACCCATGACCACCTCTTAAAAAAAATCCANTTGTTGCAATTTATACATTACTTTATGATTATAAAGCACTAAAACATTACCAAGACCCATGACCACCTCCTAAAAAAGTCCATCACCATGTTCTCCCTGGTATTCCAGAGAAAGACAAATCCTGAGTTTGACAAACCTTGCACTCTCCTGACTCCACATCCACCTCTCTTAGAAGTCAAATCTAGGCTATGAAAATCCTCTCCCCAAGGATGAAGAATTACCAGAGAGCCTCAGCACCCACAGAACCAAGTGAGAAATCAGCCTATTCAAACTGGCCATCCCACAAAAATTTCTGTGCATTCGTCAAACTTTCACTCAATCAAAAATGAAAATAGCAAAGGAGTGGCCCATAATTCATATACCTGGCAAGATATTTTCTCCTAAAGGTCAGAAAAGAGGATTAAGAACCAGAAAGATATAGTTACAGCTGTGTCCACTTGTGGATATGTGGAAAAGCTACTGTACTGTAAGACAAATTGAGAGTTTTAACCAAATATTGATGGCTTGTTGGATCACTGAACATAGAGCATATTTACTAGAACACAACCAGATTTTACACAAAGGAGACACATTTAAACATTTACAATCTCTTTATGTATAGCTGCTAGGAAGATGTAATAATTTTATCATTCTCTTCTTATGTGTAAGACTCTGTCTTTGGTCTTGAGATTAGTCCAGGACAAACCTTTTCTACCAGCTCACTTCTGAAACTGAAGAGTTTTCAGCTAATCTTTGTAGAAATCTATTGCAATCAAATTTGCTCAGTACCCTATATTTACTTTAAAAGCTCTTTTTGTCCATGACCTTGGTGGGAAAGCAGTATGCTCCATTACTATTTTTCTTCCGTATTGTTTATGTTGAAAAGCAGCTGGTCCTTTATGACTATCCCACTATTTGACTCAAAGACTGAGTATTTTAGCTCCCTTTAGGAGTTTTGTAACTCCTCTTCTAACGGACACTTCCCTTGACCTCACTCCCACCCTCACCATCCACAGAAGATTTACATAAAGGGTGGAATGGGGATCTAAAACACAAAAACGGTGCATGATTTTCATCCTGCATCACCAGAAGGCAATTTCTAACTATTAGTGGGGCCAAAACGCACACAGTACCGACTGAGCTCATAAAAAACTATTTCTCACTGATTTATAGAACTGAGGGGAGAAGAAGGAAAGGAGAGATTTCTCCTGAAAAACTGAGGACCTGCTTTATGACGCTTGGGTTTGCTTTTAATAAAATTTTTTGGAAAGAAGAAGCAGGAGCAAACGTTTCCGGGTTTTGGTATTATAAGTTAAAAAGTTCCAGTATTTGCTAAAACCTCCTTTAACACTAAGCCCTTGCAGCTCCTGATTAAGTCCATGGGAGCTGCCAGCCCTTCCAGAACTGGGCGCTCTGAAGGCTGGCTCGTGGCGACCAGTTTCACGTACAGCCAATTCCTGAGTCTTTATCCAGGTTTTACTCGGCCTTTACTCAATCAAAGCTCTCACTTAGGGGCAGTAAATAAGGGCTTTAGGAACTGGCCCAAAGGATAGGTTCCACGGCATGCAAGGCAACTCTTACTAAGTGTGGGCGTTAGTCAGCAATAAGCCCTCCTCCACCTCTTAAACTTTTGGTGTTCCCACAAGGGAAGCTATTGAAAGCCTGTGCTTTGTAAGTTCAATTCCCTTTGCTGGCTTATAACACAGCTGCTATATATTATCTTATACATTTGACCACAAAGGTGCATTCTATAGGCAAGATTCATCCACTCCTGCCATCCCTTTTTATTCATTCACCGCTTTTCAGCATAATGTTTGGGGACCCTGTTCTCAGCCACTTGTACACTTCAGCACTTGAAACACACCAAGAGGGACAATCGCTTGACTGATATCTCCATCTCAGTATCTATACCCGTCTCTCTGTTTCTCTAGCTTTCTACCCAAGCCATTGTGTGCACCAATTGTGCTATCATAAAGCAGAGTGTTGGGCTGTTTTGTGACGATGAAGAACCATGCAATCACAAGCTTTATTGCATACCATCCCATCCAGTGACCCCTGTTCTTATCATGAGAGCCCATTCAAGGGGAAATTACACCAGACTTCAACGGGGAAAGTGTCCCTCTGTTTCCAGGCTATTCAGGACAAAAGGTGAGAACCGCAGAAAAAGCCTCTTCTGCTTTAATTCTGAAATGTTTCGAGCAATTGGAGGTGGGGGTGGGAGGTGGGAAGGGGGGGGTTAAGGGGGATGGGGAAAGAGAGGGGCAAAAAAAAGAAAAATAAAAAGAAAAACTCTATTGAGATCAGGTGGTCCCATTTCCCAGAGATAAACAAGTTCAATAATATACTGGTCAACAGAGTTACCCTATCCTCAACAGGCTTTTGTTTTTTAAAAAAGGACTAAAATAACCACTTGGAAATGTTAAACCAAGGCATGGCATTTTAATATGAAAATGGAGGCCTAGTATATTTTTGGTCCCTCTGACAACGATTGCCCTCAATTAGATCACTTATACTCAGCAAATTGGTTGCTGCAAGGGGTTTGTGATCATAAAAATAATCATACATGGCAAGTTCCTTTCAAAACTGAGGGGGTTTTTGCTGTTGTTGGGGGTTTTTCTCTGCTTTTTGCTTATTGCCATAGTAACGACAAGTGCATATTTTGACTTGCTTCCAAAATAATATTCAAGCATGTTCTTTTCGCCCATTTTTAAGAGGAACCATTATGAATATTTGAATTATATTTTCCAATTAGGTGAACTGAAGTGTTTTCCAGCAACTCTGTTTTTTTCCCCTCGTTTACAGAAAATGGGAAATTTTTATTACACCAAGGACTTTCAAGACAATAGCTACAGAGACCATTTTCCAGTGCTGTTTGTAATATCTAATTTAGTGCTAATTTTTAATGGACGCGGTTCCATGGGGATTTGTTTGCAAATTTCATCAACTTGAGTTCCTGCTTCATTTGCTGAAATGCAGTACTTGGAATTGACCCAGTGAGCAGGAACACTCTTGGTCTTTTTAAAACATTGCTGTATACTACAATAAACAGTGACTGGTTATCAAAAATAAAATGCTTGATTGTCTACAGATTTGCAGCACTCATTTTTTGACTTGGATGAGCTGTTGATTTAGGTTCACCGCTGACACAGCTTAAACAAACACATATATTTTACTTTAAGCCTCGTGTTTCTTCAGAAACCAATAGGATGCGCTCAGCTCAGAACAAAAGCAATTTTATTTTTTCATATTTGCTCTGGTAATACACTCTTCAGCCTGGATCCTGAGTGGATAAAAGCCAATCCAACTTGCCAAACCCACACTTTCACCCTCCTTCAGCACCAAAGTGTCTGTCATTTGAAAAGGAATCCAAAGCACTCAAATCTTTAAGGGATTGCTTAAGAAAAGCTTAATATGCTCCTGTCTCTGGACTCACCTCCAAAATATATGATGTTGAGGTTTCCCTAGTGACAGTAATGGCCGTTTCAGGTGAACTGCATAAACAGACAATAGAAGGAAGCACTTTTAAACCCAGGAGCTCATTTTAGCAAAGCTTGCTTCTGGTGGTGCCGTTGCATGACACCTAGGACTTGCTGCTCAATGGAAACCAACATCTGCAAACTCTCCAAGGTGTAAATGTTAGGGCTAATTGCAGAATCAAGCTGTGTTTTCCACCTCTGACAGCATAAACACAATTAACCTGCTGAATCTTTCTGCGCAGGGATGGAAATAGCCTCACACATTGAACCTGTACAAGACTCATTTCCAAAAGCGGCTGTAGGTGGAAAAGATCCTGAAACTCTAAAAGGTCATCCAGGGCCTCTCAGCTTCCCTTCCAGTCTTGGCCTCAATACAGGATCGAGTCAGACTCAGGAGCCCCTGGATCTCTGGACAGCTGTATCTACTCATCCTTGTTCATGCCTTGTAGAAGCACCTTGTCCCGAGAAACCTCTAAGATGAAACGCAGCAGAAATATCCAAAGCATAAAGCATTATTTATGTGGAACTTGGGAAAGGAGCAGGATTGGGGGAGATGCTGTGAAAGGGAGTTTTTACAATGCCAAAGCGTGATGGGCTCTTTGCAAACAAATATGAAGGTTTGGGTCTGCCAAGTTTCTCCAGTCTCAGACTATGGTGGATTAGAATCATGGGCTCTTTATTTTTTGTAGAGTTTCGGGCTAAGCAGGCAAACTCAAACACTGTGCTATATCCATCCTCACTTTCATTACACCATGAAACAAGCAATTAAAAAAAAAAAAAAAAAAAGAAGCCAACAAACTGTTCAAACATGTTTGATCAGAAAGCACTTAAGCAACACAGGAGGAATCCACAGCTTTTGATATTACATTAATACACTAATATCTTAATCCTTTACCAGTGACAGGCTACACATTTAAATCCCTAATGGGACCTGGTTTCCAAATTACATTATTTAATGTTTATCCAGTGAATAATCCAAATAGTATTTAACACCACTGAAGAAAAAACACACACACCCCCTGGGTGGATTGTCTGCTTTTCCTTTGCTTCGTAATTACCCAACCAAGGGCCCTATTAAATAACTCCATTTTTTATGGTCTTAAAGTGAAATGAACCCTCTATTTGAACATTGCAGAAGAAACACTTCAGGCACACATGCACACTGTAAAATCCAGCTCCATGTCAAAAACTTTCCACTGATCAAGATTGTTTTGATCCATTTGAGGACTTTCTAGCCAGACATATTTAATACCAAAGGGCCTGATCCAGGCCCCATTCTGGAAAGAGAACAAAAGCAAACACCAAGGGAGCATAAAAAAAAATTAGTAATGGCTTGTCAATTAAATCTCTGTGTGTCAAAGAGGGGAAGTTAATTGCCTGTAAGTTTATAGTATAATTAAGACACTTCCAATGGGATTTGTGCCACCCAGCTGTGGACACAGCTGGCAGGGCTGTAATCACCCAAGCTCCCTCATTACCCGGCAGAAAGGCTCTTCCCCTTCTCTGTGGTGGGAGCTCAGGCATCCACAGGGGTTAGGAAGGTCTCTAAGTGGTGGGGCTGGTGCTGGCAGCATGAAAAAAAGTCACTTTGTGCTGTCACAGCATGTTCCAGTCCTTCCTTGCCTGATCCCCATGGTGCTTTCCTCCAAGCCTTGCCCAGGGGTATCCCACTCCTGTGAACCAACAGGGATGGAATACCCAATTCAGTCCCTTAGGAAAGTCAGTCCCTTGGTCAGCACTATTCACTCATTTCCTTGGGAAAAAGTACTTGGTTTTTCTAATGAACAGAGCACAAGTCCTTCACTGCCAAAGATGAGCTATTCTGAAGAGGAAAGGTGTCTTCTTGCCTCCACAAATTCCTCAAGCAGAGGAACTCTACCCAAATACATACCTGCAACAACAGATGCTCCTGTTGTGGTACCCACATTCCCATGCTCTCTTTCAAACCTGTCTTAAATAAAGGCCAGGCCTTTTGCATCTTCTGTCAAACATCTCTAATTGAAACTTTCAATCTTTGCTATAGAAATCAGTTCAAGTAGATTCAGAGTTTGTGAGTTAAAATGTGTGTGTAGAAGTGGACACACAAAGGAAAAATATTTTTGCTCCTTTTGGGAGTGATGAATAATTTGGGGATTCATTTGTAACAGTAATAAAACCAAGGCTTTTCAAAGAGATCTCCCCAGCAAAGATCTGCATGGTATTCACAAAGAACCAATGGGGCTCATTCCAGCATTTAAATATTTTCATTTATGTCGCTGTGGCACATAGAATGAAGGGAAAAAAATTTGAGTTCTAGAAAATCAGAAGGCTTTTCTTTATTGTGAGATCCATCCCTTTATAGGGTCTTACACTATTAGTTACTTGATTGGTTAAATGACACAACACTTCTTTACCACTATTGGATGAGATAGAGAGAGTATATTTTGAAAACACACACAAGAAAATAACAAACTAAAGTGAAAAACAGCACCTGTTACTTTGAGAACAAGAGATGCTTACAAAACTTCTATCAATCTTTTCTTGAGAACATGTAAATGCTTACAGAACTGCTCTCTTTAAAAGCAAGATGTTTTTCCTTGGGAAAATTCAGGCCTGGTGCTGGATCTCTCTAAGACCCACTAAATGTCAGCCCCACGCATTTACATAATTAAAAAAGTAGCCAGCACAATTCCAGAGCCCGCTGTTTTGACATCAGAGCTCCTGGTAAGCTGTCAGCATTTCCACTAGAGAGCCCTTTTTGGGGAGCTGGACATCCTGAATGCACTGCCGAGGGATTGGGCTGCTCCTCCCCACTGGTCAGTCCACAGCCAGGCTGGGAATGAGGGGTCAGTGGAACACTGCCCAACCCAACGCCAGCACAGGGGCTTTTGGAGAGATGCTGATTTAGAGACTGTAAGCACACAGCCCTCAGAGTGTGCAAAGCCCTTGGTCTCAGCATGAGACACTCAACTTTCCCTACCTCAGTAATACAAGGAGATTTTGTTCCCAGCAATAGTGTTTACGTTTTTATTACATAGTTGGCTGAAGGAATTAGAGATCTTTTCTGCAGACCAAGGCAAGCATCCCCAATATTTATGTTTTTGAGAGAGCTCAGGTGGTATTTTTTGGACTGTTAACTATAGTTTATGTTACCGGCAGCAAAGAAAAGAAGAAATAGAACCTGATTCTTTTCCTTGTGGAGCAGGGAACCTCAGTTATTAATGAGATATATGAGGTGACTTTCATACAAGCCTCACTGTAACAAAGCTCCTCATAATCACTGGTGGATTTCACCCTACCTTTATATGAGGCAGTGCATATTCATCCTCACTACCTCAAGAGGGAAGTCCAGCAATGATGAAGTAACTCCCCCAAGGGTGTCCCCAGTGGTGCTGGGAACCTACCTACATCTCATTCATCCCAGTACAAAAGCCCTTAAGCAGTGTGGTGTTTTGGGGAGTGACACTGGGAGCCAGCACAGGGCTGTGTGGACACGGCAAAAGCAAAGGAGAAGTCGAAACGCGCGGCACAGTCTGAGATCTGAATCCACCGGCAGGTCAGGGAGCTATTTTACTTGCTACCACTGTGAACTCCAGGAATGGAATCAATTAGTATTAGTTTAAAACATCATCTGTTTCAGTTTAACAGAAAGCTTCTGTTCAATGAAATACAGGGTTGGTAAATGAAAAATAAGAGTTGATCCGATTTTAGTAACTCTGAAGGTACTGGGTTAGGCATGGCAAAGAGGTGCATCATACACGAGCCACGAATGTGTGTAAAAACATATTATTCTTGTTTTTTTTCATGTATTCGCCAAAGAATATCCCTGCACATCATGCATGTGCACACAGCACAAATCTGGGATAAGCAAGAGGGTTCACCAGCAACTTCGCAGATGTGTGAAGCATTTTCCCCAGTGACACTCTTGGGTGATAAACCAGCTACATTGCAATGGATGTTTGCCCAGGAAATCAAAAGCATCTTTAAAATCACAATGGAAAAATTTCTTTCCAGGCATCGTTTCTGTCTTTAGAGAGATAAACTCTATGTGTTCAGGGCTTTTTTACCATAGACTTTGACAGGCTACGGTAGGAGGATTCATTGGAGAGCTACAAAATAAGAGTTTTCCAAGGCAATGAACTTACTCCAAGCAATACTGCCTTTTTTTCCCCCTTTTTTCTTTTTTTTTTACAGAAGGTTTTTGAAATACTGTCATCCTTTCCAATCCAAAACACATTTTGTTTCCTCAGGGGGACCACTGGCTTGCTCCTGATCTAAGCATCTTACAAGGCCAACAGCATATATAGGTACTTTATAGGTAAAACAGGAGCCATGTTATTGAAAAACTGAGTTTCCTTGCAGTGATATTAGCTATAGGAAAGAAAATCCATTGGCTGCAGTTACACCTTTTGTTTCCTACCCAGAATTAGGAGACCAGAGCTAAGGGACACTACAGACACACAGTTTAATGTTACTGTTGCAGCAATTACTACTAAGCTGCTTGAATTTCTCATTTCAATTTTTTATTCTCTGAATGCCCTCTTCCCTTTATTAAAACTCTTTTGTCTTTTCTCTGTTTACTTTTTTGAGAAAAAAACAAAAAAGCAGAGGAGGGAAGAGGACTAAGGATGCTTTTTTGTCTCCTGCCTCATACGGTTTTTAGGAATAAAGAGAGAATGAAGGGAAAATCAAGGGAGAAAGAGCAGTTTCTTCAACACCCTCATCCAAAAAATAACCAAAGCAACCCTAAGCAAATACTTATCTGCAAAGCTTCTTCATTTTCCAACCAGCTATTCAAGGTTTCATTAGTCCCCCAGGTCCCTCAGCTCTGCCTGCTCTGGCTGGTAAAGCAGCCCTCTCCTCTCCACGTGCCATTTTCATGCTCTGAGAGCTGCAACTAGCGATGGCCCCACTGCCTGCACAGCACAGCTCTCCTTAATTCAGCCTGTTGGTTAAGCAATGGTGCTAAGAAACAACCATGAAGACAGCGAGAAGAAAGCAGAGATGAGCAGGATTATTCTCACTTGGGATAACTCATTCCTCAGCAGGATGATGAAATGCTGACAGAGCTGGGGAGGAAAGTCCAGCCCGGCCTCCTGCAGACACCCAGCACAGCACAGTGTCAGCAAAAAAGCTGTGGAAAGGTCTAGGGAGGGAGTGGGGGGCGAGATGAAACAGCTGCTGGGCTTAGAAATAGGTGGAAAATGGCATCACAGCCCATAGTCCACTGCAGTGAGGAAATGCAAAAGTGGAAACTTATGGATATATTTTTACAGGGCAGTAATGATTTTAGCATCTGCATAAGGCACACGAGCCAGGGCCTGGATCTCTCCTCGGTTAAATCACTTAAAGCCCTGTTCTGCCTGAAAGGAATAATCTCCTTGCTTTTATTGCTGTCTTATAAACTTTCCATCCCAATCTACTAACGAAATTAAGTGACACAAGGACTGTCAAATAAATTCTACAAGGGGGTTGTGGGAGAGGAAAGAAAGGTTTGAGCTTAGAGAGTCAGGGCAGGGACAGCACACTGAAAATGTAAAGTTCAGAAAACGAGGGTGGTCATTGGAAAAGCAGTTCTTTGGGCCTTCTAAGACCACAAAACCAACGCTGAAGCATGACTACCTCTCCCTGCTAGATGTTTGCTCCCCCCGCTACACCCCAGCTGGAGGAAGCCCACTGCACACAGGGAGCTCAGACCTCCAGAGATGAAGCATCAAGAAGCCATTCCCTTTCCAGACGGTGTAAGTGATGCTGATTGACCCAAATTATGTCATGCAGGGAGCACCATGGGCCCATGCTGCGTGCCCCATCTCTGATTGCAAGGGAACAATGGGCAGCAGAGCAGGGGACAATGGAGGCAGCAGGAGCCTGGTCCGTGGCAGGGTCACAAGGAGCAGAGTACAAGAGCACAGGAGATATCTCCAGCAGGCTTTTTCCTCTGCTATGGATCTGCCTGGCTTCTGTGCTGCAGGAGACTGCAGCACAGACAGGCCATCCCCCTGGATTAAATGTGTTAGGAGGCAACTGGGAAAGCAGGGATCTGGTCTTGCTTGTGTACACTGGGAAAGCAGGGATCTGACCTTGCTTGTGTGCACTGGGAAAGCAGGGATCTGGTCTTGCTTATGTGCACTGGGAAATGAGGGATCTGGTCTTGCTTGAGTGCACTGGTTTTACCTTTTGCCATTCATTTTTAATAGATGAGGACTGAGTCTATCCTGGATCTGACCGACAGCACCCAAGAGTGCAACTGGGTTGGCAGGAGTGGGAGTTTGTATTCTCCATGTTGGCTCATCCAGTTTGCCTTTGTCTGAAATAGCCCAATGCACACTTTCATATGCCTATAAAACAAAAGGCTGAAAAAACTTTTTTTTTTTTTAACAAGAATAGTGTTTTCCACAATTCTCAGTAATTCCTGCAGAACAATTAATTCCTTTTAAGTTCTTTCTCACCCCTATATCTGAATGGATAGTTGGAGAGAGAAAGAGGAAACAGAGATCTGTATGAGACTAGAGACAGCCTGATTTCTCTAGAGGTAAGGACATATTTATTTATGTATATTAAGGTCTTGTTTTTATCACAGGATTATCTTCTGCAGGAACACAAATCTGGGAGATGGGAGGACAGAGGACAAACAACAAAATAAAATTAATTATGTGCTTGGACCTGGATCTAAATGACCTGCATGTCTCTACATAAAATTATTAAAATGCAATATTGTTTGGATATCTAATATGGAAAACCTTCTCATATTTAATTTCAACTAATCCAGTTGGTTAGTTCACTAGATACTGAATATATAACAGAGAATACTGAATACATGGTTAATCAACATAATCAGAATGGAAACAGCACTTGGTTTATTCCAGAAAATGATAAATTTGATGTTTATGATTTCAAAGATCTTATTTTTAAATCTTTTTCCTAGAGCAGACCTGGTAAGGGAGGAACCCATGAGAGAACAGCACAAAAGTGGGGCATTCACAGATCATAAACCTGGCCCTTGAGGAAGAAAGCCCTTCTAATGATTTATGTGGCCCTGAATCGCCCAGGATGTCAGCACCAATTTATCTTCCAACAAGCTAAATATGAAGCCTGATTTTAGACCTGACAGCCTTGTTCTTCATGTCTTACCCCAGTCCAAACACAGGCATCAGAGCTCTGCTTGTTGCGTTCCCTTGAAAAAACCTAAGACTGAGTGAAGCAAAGTTAATCCATTTGTCAGCATCTGCTGACCTGTGCACCTGCACTGGAGTTTGTAACCAAATCCCAAACTAGCACTGACGAGTTTCAGGTTCTGGTGAAAATGGACACTGCAGAGGACATGCTACACTCCTGGAGACTTCCCCTGGGGATGCAACTCCTTGGAGAGATGGATGGGTACTTGTACAAGTGCATCCAGATCAGTTTAACCCAGCAATTGCAGGAGATCAGGTTCCCCAAGGGATTCCCTTGGCTGTTAAAGTACATTTTATCATTTTTTCCCCTCAAAGCCTGTGTTTGATTTTTCCCGAAAGAAGTCACTGCAGTGAGATTGGTTCTCAGAGAACAAAGCAGCACAGGCTTTAAGAAAAAGAAAGAAAGAAAACAAAGCAAAATAGCTGAATTAGACTGTTTTAAATAACTCCCAAATTGTCACAAGATCGCAAAATTCATATACGAGGCTGAAGAAAGGGGGAGCTAATTTTCTCCAGAAAAAAAAGATGTTGTCCTTTCTTTCTATTATGTCAGTTTGAATTTTTCATTTACAAGTGTTACTATAGACTGCATACTCATGTAAATATTCATATTCAAAATATTCCTCTTGAAAAGGCAGAGGTGAAAGGGACATTATGGAAATGAGGCTGGATCAATACCAGAGGGAAAATGGGATTCAGACCTATTAAGACATTGCTGTGCTTCAAGCCCAGTGTTCAGGCTTTCACTTCTTTCCTATTCCTGGACTCTGACTGCTATAGCCGTGACCTAAAATCTTTTTGGGATGGGAAGACAGTAGTGATGAAATGACTTGAAGACTGAAGAAATTTAAGGAATTCCCTCTGTCTGGCATATCCAAAAGTTCAAAAGTTACCCCTGTCTCAGTGGCTAAGCAACAGAAATGTCAGGTGTTAAAATATTTTTTTAAAGAAAATGAGAAAGGCAAAAGAACCACCAAAGGCTGGTACGAGGTCCAAGATAACTCAAAGAGAATTCACACACATATTTGACACGCCAGGCTATTTTCCATCAGACCAAAATAGTAAGAGAAATTTTATCTTCTGCCTTTTTTTTTCAAGTGTTCGTCTTAAAAATCTGTATCAAAATTGTGATAAAAGTTTGGGCTGCATATTTTCATGCATGACAAAATCTGGGGCAACTTATTTAGTAGCACATATTTTTCAGAATCGTTGACCTTTTGACCAAACCTATCTATATAAGATAGAACACTGCAAGAGCATAAAGAAGCCAGAGTAGAAGCTGGAGTTTTGTAGATTCCCTTCAAAGGATTTGTGGAAAGTAACTCATATAAACAAGCCCATATCCAGTAAGATGAAATTTAATATCTATTTTCTGCACTTCTCTTAGAGGCATGTCATGATCCAACATTAACAATGTGCTTAAAATGAAGAAATTTAATATTTTCTCTTTTTTTCCTAAAAAAAAAATACTTTAGGAAGTTTGACTGTGTTATTCCATATATGGAAAAAACAGCTAAGACTTTTTTAATTCCATCATACCTTCATATTACTAAAGGCATCCCTTACTTTGTTGGGTGGTAACAAGTAAAGGAGGCCTTTCCATGAAAAGAAAATAGCAGTAGACTAGACCCAAAATTATCTGAGCCCATCATTGGCATTTCTAGGCCAAAAAAACACCAAGAAAGTTACTTCACAAAAAATACAGCAGGATTTCAAACAACTGCGATGAGAGTATGAGATCTGGCAGAAAAAGTAGGGAGAAGGGTTGAGGCAGAAATCTGTCAAAAAAAAAATTCTGGGGAAATCTACACCCCAGAAAACTGTCAAGGCAGAAGAGAAAGGACTGGCTTGATTTAAAAAGCCATATCTTGGAAGAATTTGGGATCCCTGAGGTGCGTAACAGAGAAAAAGATGCTACTAAAAGAAAAAGTTTTGATCTTTATCAATTTCCAGAAATTTTAATCCATGGATATAGGAACTACAAGGAGGAGAATGCCTGCCTGCTTCCAAAGTAGCTGGAATTTTATTTTGGAGAAACCAAAACAGAAAAAGTTGTGAAAACATTAAAAACCTTAATGTCAGCAATTTTTAATAAAATGCTTTGATTTTTCTTTCAGAGAAACTCTGTTTGTCCTTTTAAAATATATTTCCTCATTAGGCAACATGCTCAACACCAAATAAACTAAAAACAAAAACTAAAAAAACCCACATTTTAATTTCCTTTTTTAAAAGCTTGAGCTAAAAAATGATGACTAAGATCAAAAGGGATTTAGAACCTTCTCTGGTGGTAAATTTGAAAGTGGACTACTTTTTTTTTCAGAAATAAAATAAAGCCAGACACTGAGTTTGAAATTTTTGCCAGGTAGAAGATTTGTCCTCTATAGAACAGCAGGAGTCACAAATAATTAATATTCTGATTAGGCTGTCCTACTAAAGATCCAACCCCTTCATTAAACCTGAATCGTTAACAGGCCACCCAAAAAAGACAAAAAAAAACCCTGGACTTGACTTTTCAAGGATATTTCCTTTATTCCTGGTGGTCCCTGCCATTCTTGCAGTCACATTTTTGCTAAGCAAACAAACTGGCATGAAAAGAAAAGCTTTTCTCATCCATAGATCGATTAGATTAGATCATATCAGATCCCTGTCAGTCTGCTGAAATCGCTTCTGGCCAGCCAAGACTGTAGCTGATGACTTTTGGTAACAAAAAGATGAAAAAACTAAATCAATAGAGGTTTCCTTCTCTTTCTTTTCCTGCCTAAATATAGTCAGTCGCATGGAAAAGCACACAAATACATACAGCAATATAATTATTTAAAACAAGCTTTTCTGCTCCGTAACATTTTCCTTAGAGACACAGGACTTTTTTCTATAAAAAGTGTAATTTCTATTTATTTTCTTTGAAATAAATTTCCATCTATGTATTTTCCTTGAAAATAAAATAGCGGCAACAGGAAAAAAAAAAAAAAAAAAAAGCCTGCCATTAGGAATGTCTTTAATTTTATGTTACTTTTTCCATCTGTATTCTTTCCATAGAAGTAAACCTCAACTCCAAGATGGTTTTTGAGATTTACATGTTTATTTCATTTTGTTTAATATCCTAATCGGTTCACAGTAAATTTGACCACACACACATACAGTGATCCCAGCTGTTTGACTGCGGCAAGCCAAGCCAAAGACATAGGCAAAAATACAGCCCTGCTGCTGAAATCTTTGCAAAATTATAAACAAGACCCTTAATATTACAGATTGGCATCCCACACCAGCAACAGAGATGCTAACACTGTTTACAAGAAAACAAGCTAAAAGCAGCCCCCTGCTTTTTGGTGCTTAAAGGCTTATGGCAGAGGGAAAACTTGCATTTAAACACTGGTGATGTACAGATGTGCTCCTGGTTTGGCCTAATGTTGTGGTTTCCGTAAGTGGGCCTGAGGATGCTGTGCTTTCCTGGCAGGCAGGAGAATGGCACAAGTTCATATTTACTGAACTCCTCCTGTGTCTCTTTTCTATCTCATTTTTTGGGCGTGAAGTTAATTCATTATCTTTTGTCACTCCCTTCATTGTAAAGCCTGAAACGAACAAACCCAAGGGCTCATTTGCAGCCTTCGGGGCTGCTTCACTTTTTATGGGAAAACCCGGGGAGAAAGCTGAGGCTGTGATCTTCATAGGCATGAAAACCCCCCCAGTTTCACTTGGTCTGTCCTGATCTGTGCCACACACTGTTCATCAAAGCCCAGTGGAAATATCAGGGAGCCTGGACAAGGTGAAGACACCCACCTACCATCCCTGAGCCACAGCTTTTATTTTTTATGACACTGGAAGTCCAACAATAAAGCCAACAAAAATTCACTGTGCATCTATCAGTTCAGTCGAGGAAAAGGAGACAGAACCAGATGGCCAGACTTAAAAACAAAATGAAAGAAAAATTATTTTCAAAAAGCCCTCTTTCCCAAGGAACGCCCTCGGAAACAGAGCCCGACAGCGGTGGGATGGACAAAACCACACCATCTGTGTTTCTAAGTAGCCCGGACTTTCCACAGCACATGGGTGCTCTTTATGGGAGACCTGGGTGAGCAAGGGTGAGATCACAGGGCGCAGAGAGCAAATAAGCCCACGATCAGAGACAGATAATGACTTGAGGACATGGAGGCATTCTGTGCTGCCTGCAGCTCTCCTTGCTCTGCCAGTAAAGCCAAGCACAAGCTGAGCCATGCTGCCCTATAAAGCTCCTTATCAAGATTTCACATCTGGCCTGCACATCTTAATTTAATGATGATGTGGTAGCATCCCCTCTCCACTGCACAGCACAAATTATCACATTGCTTTCTGAGGAAATAAATCTCATTCAGCATTTCTTCCCCTTCAGGGAGTTTTACAGGCCAGAGAGCAGGATAAAGATATCCACCTGGATGCATCCACGGAGCCTTTTATGCAGGCAGTGACTCTGAAAAGCAGCTGTTCCTGAGAAAAACTGTAGTCTTGTGTAACTAACACCTTTCCCTAACTCCCTGTGCCAGGCTAAAAGGAGAGGACAGTGGAGGTTGTTGTGCCCCACCTGGGAATGTGCTCCCTTTTGTGCAGAGCCCCTCAAACCTCCCTCCTGTCACTGACACTTACTCCTGTGAGGGCTTTTTGCAATAGGAATGTAGAAGGAAAACGTCTGGTGAGCCCAGTCCATAGTGGAGGCAGATCTGAGCTCACATCTGGGTGCTGCCATCTCGAGTCTCTCCTCACCCCGAATCCACAGGAAAAAGAGTTTTCTGGCCACATGAGTTGAATCAATAAAAGGGGAATAAATTCCCAGCTCCATAGCAGGGACAGTGGTGTCCACATTCCCATTCTTTCTCAAAACTTTGTTATTATGGGATGGAGTGTTAAGGATCTGTCAGCATTTCTATTACAAACCTCAGTCTTTAGAGGTTTATAAATGCAGCCATTTAAAATAACACTGCATTAAAAAGTAGGTATGTGAGTTGTCAGCAGTGGTGTTTCTGTTTTCTTTGAGATGGTTTAAAGACGTTTTAGCAGATTATTAGCCTTAGAGAGGTCAAAAATAATCAGAGGTGGTTTTTCGGCTACATTTTTGGCTACCTCTGAATAAATACTGGTTTAATTTGAAAAACGTTGAGTACATAATATGAACTGTCTTTAAGCAACAACAACAAAAAAAAAAAAAAAGGAAAAGCCTCAGTTAATGGCCACAGTACTTATGTTTTAGAAACAGCTCCTGCACATGCACTGGGTATGCTCAGCTTTGAAAGCTTTCCCTGTGATGTGGGTAATGGGATACAACAATAGTTACTTGGATGGAGCAGTTGTTTCCATGACCTGAGCTCACCCACGTCACCTCCAGGGGACAAGCCATGCCCAAACAAGGGCTGTCCCCAAGGAAGACATGCAGGATGGGGTGGCTGGGGGATCAAGGAGGGGGCACAAGGGTGATGCTTTGTTGGGACTTCCTAAATACAGAGGCTAGACAAAATTAAGAGAATAAAAAGTGGTTATATTTATTGAAAGGCCTTCAGGTACAGTTAGGACAGACTAATCCCCCCCAGGGGCTACACTCAAAAAAATGGATGACGGGTCACAGGTTTTCATACTTTTATAAGTTTGGTCTATTTGCATATCCAGGGTTAATCCTGCAATTACAGCTTCAGGTAATGAAGTCATTTTACTCCAAGTTTGCTCCCCCCCAGCTCACTTTTGTTTACGTTTCTCGGGGCCTGAGACAGTAGGATGTCCTTGGTTTCCAGGCCTAGAGAGGAATTGTTTTGTTTGACCAAAATGGGAGAACAGTAGCTAACACAGTACATGGAGTTTAGAGTTATACACTAAAGAATTACAGGATTACAGATATATGAAAAATATAGAAGCCAAAATACTAAGGCATCAAGGGCACCTCAAATCCTCTGTCTCAGCCCAGCCTCCAGCAGCCACTGCTGAACAGAGCAACCACCTGTGATCCCAGTTCACAGCCTGGGATGGGACTGGGATGGGACTGGGATGGGCCTGGGATGGGCTGCTCCATCAGCTGCAGGGCACTGACAGCACCAGCACCTCCTCCCACATGAGGAAGCCCAAGCCATGGGGTGATATAACATGGATGACAGACATATAAACCTTCATCTAGATGAGCATTTGGACCTTCTCACCGTAGGTGAGCAAGGGCCACACTTATATCCACAACCAGAACAATTACTCAGGTTTGGGCTGGCTCCTGGCATGGACCTCAACCAACTGAGGATAAGTCCTGGAGACCACACGTTCTGTGAAACCGAGTGGGGAAGGACTGGAGAGGGAGGGAGAAACTGCCTCAAAAACTGCCGGTGTGCCATTAAATGCTGTTACCAGCAAAAAGTCAAAATGGTGTTTTTAGCTTTCCCTTCATGAAGAAAATTACAGGCCTGATATTTTGTTGCAACAATAATTGCCCCTGAGATTGGCTTGCAATTATTTTGGTGAGTCTAACCTTCCAAAGTGAAATGACAGGAACAGCAGAGCATCCATGGGCCCAGGTAACAGCTGTCTTAACAGCTTCTAATTATTTCCCATCAACTCTTGATCTTCTTTACCTGATTGTTGCTTCAAAGTGTTTCAGCAAAGAGAAGATGGCCTGAGCACTCACTACTTATCTCAACATCTTGGTGAAAGTTTTGGAGCACTTTCACTGGGCAGAGTAGAGGCTGGCTGTGCTGCCTGAAACACATTTTTAACTAACAAAGCAATGGTTTAGTGCTAAACATATTCTATCAACCGGACAAGACACTTGAATTCTTTCTTTTGATACTTAATTATTAATAGCCTTGCCAGAATATCAATTTGGAAGATTGTCCATACATAAGAACTTAATGAAAATCGGACTCTAGGCTAGTTACACGAAGTAATTATATCAATGTAAGCTACAGAGTGTGAGTTTGTGATTCTGTAATAAATAAACATTTTCAGAACTGGATAAAAATTATTGTAGTCAGGATTACATGATGAAAAATGAAAAGAATCTGATTTATTTTTCCCCTTGCAAAACCCATCACTCCAGAGCAATTTGAAGACAACACCCCAGTCTGAGTAAGTGATACAGCTTCCTGAAGTCTTCTCCTGAGATCCCACTGCTTTAGCACCCACACCCTGAGAGCTGACCAGACCCACCCTGGAAAGGATCAGATGATATTTCCTGCTCCGTCAGCTCTGGGCACATGCCATGTGCTGCCCTGATTCCCATTCCTGATCTCCTTTTCTCTCCCATGTCTTCTCATGCTTCTGTAATTTAATCCTTCTCTCTCTCTAGCCTGCTATATATTTATATATATATATATGCATCTGATCTAGTCAGCCAAGATTACATTACTATTTCTATTTATTTATGTAGCTGTATTTCTGTGAGCCTGCAACCAAAAAGGCAAGAAAAAGCAATGCCTTGAGTAGCTTGCTTATGGTGGAGCTTGCCTGGTGCTGCCAAGGCAGGGAGCTGCCCCTCTCCCGCATGGAGAGCTCGCCGTGACTCAGCTTCAGAAGCTGTTTTCTGGCATTGCTCTTCTTTTCTCTTTCCTTTTCATATGTGCTTTTCTTTCGGACTGGGTTTTGCTTTCTCCTTCCAGAAAGAAAATTGGAATCCAGCAATAACAGTAGCAGAAAGAGCCCCAATCTGTCTTCATTAAAACTTCCCTTTCCCAGAAAAGGCAGTTTCGCCATCTCCTAACATTGTCTAACCATGGTCAGAAAGGAGTTTCGTGACAATGGAGCAGTATAAAGGAAGATCGTTCAAAAGCAAAAGCCCTAATATTTTGTATTTCAGATGCTTTCATGTATTTTATTCTGCCTTCTGGTGTCAGAGATCTTTGTATTCAAAGCCCCAAATATTATTTATAGCACTTTATGGAAACAGAGCCATCAGCACCCAGGCTGTCCAGACCTCTTCATCCGATTTTTGTTAGTACTGTACCACAAGCCCACGGCGTTTAGTAAATGCGAAACCAAGACAAGGAGGCGCAACAGAACTGCCTCAAAATGAGCCTGTGCCTTCCCAAACCCCACAAAAGCATCCATGTAGCCTTCCTTCCTCAGAGGAAGTAGAGATTCCTTATTTGCAAGAGAATGGTTGTGCTATCTCTGTGCGGTCACCCACAGCGTCTTCTTACCACCCACCGCTGCAGCTGATCTGCATTTTTGCACTTTACTCCACTGGAAAAGCAGAATTTTACCTGGTGGTTTCACTTCTTGCTGGTACTCAGGGTCACTTTGTCACCTTCAGCCCGGGGGAATGACATTAATCCTGCAGCACTGCGAGGTAGTCACTGCACAGCACAAGAAAAATTACAGAGTGACAAACTCTGCGAGAAGGGATGAGGCTCTTGTGCCCTCGCCCCACTGATTTCTGCTCAGACCTTGGAGAAGGTTTTACCTTCTCCCTGTCGCCCTACACCCAGTCACAACAAGCACTGGATCAACCCCAGACCACAAGCCATGAACCACCTTCTGTAAGCGGATACATTTTGTATTTAATACCACGGTAAATTAAAAAATGGCAGACCACATCAAGCTTTTATTTCGCATACAATAAAAGGGTTTCCTCAGTCATAAAAAAAATGGGCAAGGAGAGGGGGAAGAGGCCACCGCACAACAAATTCCTTCCTTACAGTCTGGAGAATTTGCGGGGGCGGGTTCAGGGGGAAATTTGCCAGTTAATAAAATGTTGTGTATGAATTATACATCAGGACTGGCCCCAAACGTGAACCAGACACAGTTTGGTGTGCTGGGATCACTGCACTGGCACAGTGCAGGATCACTTCCAGTTCTACAAAGACTCACACACAAGCTTTATCTCCAGGTTTAGCTCTTTCTGCCTCCAGTTAAACAGTGAACGACATGTGTAAGTATTCACATGCTGAAGGACTTAGTTTTACAAAGACAGCTTTGTTCTGCAAAGGTTGTCTACACCGGAAGAAATATTAAAACAATAGAAAACAGGACAATTGTTTATCCCCTTGGTTAAAAAAATTATGTGTGCATCCAAATACATTTGCCTTTAGATATGCTTAAGCTTTGCCCCATGTATAAGGTTCAGATGTTAATAATAAACTTCTGTACCCAAAATTCATACAATTTAATAGAGGAAAACCCATTGACTTAAATGGAACATTGTAGCAGCCCAGGAATCCAGCTCTGCCGGTCTTCCAAACTGAAACCAAAACTGATTCTAAAATCGCTGCAGAGATGATGTTGCTTTTGCAGCATCTCTGGCATTATCACTGGCAAATAAAGGATTTGTATGTAGAATAAAGGATTTTATTCTACATATTCCCCACACCGCCCAGTGCCTCCCAGCACCACGACAGAGCCTCACACTCTATCGACAGCGTGGTACACACAGCCCCTCACCCTGAGCTCTTTGGATTGCGGGTATGAAACCCCAGGCAGGATGCAACAGACCTACGGATGAGCATCTAGGGAAACCAAAGCAACTCATCTCAAGATGGAAAGCAGTGTATTTCTACACCCCAGCTGCCTAACCATTAATCTTTTTCACACTGTGTTTATCTGCTGCACACAACAGTTTGTTTTATAATGCTTGTTTAGCTCCAGCAGCCTTCCAGACTCGCAGTGAGGACAGGGCTTGCGTCTGCAAACGCAAAACGCCAAACTCGCCTCTTCAACTGCCCAGCCAGGACAGCGTGGGGACCACTGCACAGGGACATCCTTCTCCCACGCCTGTCCCTGTTCTCCGTGGCACAGCAGAGCTCTGTGTTCGTGGTGGCTTGGGCAGAGGAGTGCTGCTCACTGCTGCGCTGCACAAACTCCGCGTCACGGGCACAGCGCTCCGAGCGCTCCCACAACTTCCACACCACATACCTCCCATGCAGCAACCCTGATAAATACTTCGGGGTGGGGTGGGAGGAAGAAAGAGGGGGGTGGGAACAGGATATTTTAATTGACTTGACACTAAATTCCACTCCCCGCATTGAATCAACTGAGCATTAAATTCATGTGTCTATTATGGTATGTGCAGATGTGTCAGGGTACACATGTTAAGTGTTTCCAGTCGTTCCCTGAGTTATTTTCTTGTTGAATAAAAATCATGTGAAACCCATTAAAGGAAAGACCAACAGTATTTGATAACAAGATGCAACAGCTATCTAAGGTTTTTGAACAATCCCAACAATTTCAGGCAAGAAATATAACTTTTCAGCACTTCTTCCTAATATTCACTAGAGGTGAAGTATTTCCTGGAGTGGAACTGAGGACTTTGGGGTGTTTGGTTCGTTGATTTGTTTTGGTTTTATTTTAATGCTACTATATTTGTTTGGTTTTGGTTTTATTTAAAGAATAATATCAAGGGAACATGAAAAAAATTTGATTTCTTTTAATATAAGATCTCTGATTAAAAAAGTAGACATAGAAGATATTTAATTTTTCTGACTCAAATATGTTTACTTTTTTTTTTTTTAAGCTACAGAATTGAAAGGAAAGGCCTCAAAATGCTTTAAACAAAATATTTTAGTTGACTGAAAGGAGAAATTTTTTCAGATTTTTTATACATGTGAGAATTAGAGATTTTAATGAGAAAATGCAGAACCTCTTGGAAAACTGTGCCATCAAAAGGACAGAGGAACCAGGATGTGATCATTTCTGTTTAAAAACAAGAAGGCCAAATCCACTGCAGGCCTAAGCCCAGCAGAGCCAAGAGCATTAGATCAGGTGAGGATTTCTCTTCCAGAAAGAAAATAATGTTTTTTTCTTAGAGGTAGAGCATCCTCCAGGCTGGTGTGAACCACCAGGATACAGCAGAGGATGTGGCCTCACGCTTTTTAAACAATTCCCATCAAAATGACGGCGGGAGCCAGCAGGGCTTCACGGCAGTAGAATCCCCTTCTCCGGAGTGGGGATTTGTACAGATCAGGCTTTGTGCTGGAATGAAAGCAGCAAGACTCTCACAGGCCACCAAGGTCCCTGAAGTCACTGCATTCATTTGCACAATGTCCAGCATCTCTAAGCTGTTCACCTCTTTCTTTTTACTTCTTTATTTTTAAATTAAATTATGGTTTTGACTGCTGAGGAATGAGTGAGATGCTGCAGAAAATAGAGTCTGATATTTCCCTTGAATCCAAAATGATCTACCACAGCAATTTTCATTACTCCAAGAAAAAGAGTGCGAGAGAGAAGGGAGGGGAAAAAAAAAAAGAAAGACATTACTTCTCTGAATTACACGCCACTTTCATAATTCTCCCTGAAGTACCACACAGGGACTGTGTTGAAGGGAGGAAAATGAAAACAGCTGTGGAGGTTTTGGGTTACACTGCAGCTCCGTGCTGCCTTTGGCCCTTGCCCACCAGTGCAGTTTGTTCTAATCCTGGTCGTGAATGTCCGTATTTGTTACCGCTCACTAAGGCGAGTCTTCTGCCTCTTGGAATAATAAAAACTGTTGTGTGCTTATCTGCTAAGCTTCTCCGACAGTTGCAAAAAGTCATCGAGTCAGCAACGCGCCTGGCGCCCGGGGCTGTCACTCAAAGGGGCTGGCGGTGCTGGGACAGCAGCGCTGTCACAGGGGGCTTGGGACAGGCAGGGACTGCAGGGCTGGGAGCCCTGGTGTCCTCCCATAGGGCTGGCATTGTCCTCCCACCCCAGAGCTCTCCTTTCTCCTCTGCGTTTCTTTCCTTTTAATTTCTGCTAAGTGTACCTCACAACAAAGGAGGCATCTCCACCAGTTAACCCGCTCCTAAAAATGGGTTGCCTACAAATTTTCAGTAGAGATTTTGGCTCCCAAGGCAGGTTTTGATGAACACAAGGTGACGTGTCTTCAGCAGTGCTGTGACTTAGAGTTGCCAGCCCTTCAGTTTCCCACTCTCATCCTCTCCGTGCCGGCCAAGTCTCTCCATCCCTCCATGCTCCGCTCTCCCTTCAGGTCCAGTGCGCTGCCACACTATTTCCTGCTGTTGCTCTCCTATTTTCTCACTAATCCCTGACTTCCTCCACACTCTCCAAATAGTTCTCCTCGGCCTCAACTTTATTAACTTAAGCTGTTTATTCTTCCACCACTAGAAAGTAATTCTGTGCATTCCCTTTTCCTCCTCCCTGTGTCCCCCTGCCCCCACCCTCAACCCCTCTGCATGCTGAGAAGCCATTTGCCCCTTTGGAGAACACTGCATGTATTTTTTTTCCCCCAATGCATTTGGGAGAGAAAAGTTGGGGGGGGCGGGAAAGACGAGTTCCTGGCACCTCCCCACTGGAGGATGGAATCTGTTTTTAATTTAGGTAGTTAAAACTCGCAGCCCCGCTGGAGTCTGGAAGAGGAGCGTGTGTGCGTCTCTGCGTGTGTGGTTATACGGGCGCTCACTGTGTGTGGACGGGGCAGGGTGACACGTTTATGGTGAGTGTGCACGCCGTGGGGCTCCTGCTCATGTGGGAATGGTGCATTGTTTGGGGCCTCTGCCTGCCTTACACCCGTGGGAAGCTGCCTGAGCCTGGCATTTCTGTCCATGGGGGAAAAGCCCAGGAGAGCAGCTGGATGAAGTATTGCCCAGCTCCACCACGAGAACCTGAGAGCATCCCCTGGGAAAGCCAGCTCATGGCACATCTTGAGGGGAAAACATAGACTGGAGAGCAGGAACGCAGCCATGACCATGGATTTGGGAGCATGAGCACCTGTGCTTAAGCACCTCCAATCCTGGCCAAGGAAAACCAGCAGGCAACTGGTTTCTACTGGCACACCTCTCTGCAGCAGAAACATCAGAGAGCTCAGCTGGTTTTTGTTCCTCTCAGCCCCTAAACCCTGAGAACCCCTGCTTCCAAAGGTAGCACACACACAAATCTCTATATAAAAAGTCACATACAGAACTGTACATGTATCCACACACACACACACACCTACACAGCCTCATGGAAAGCACTGTGTTGGGATCCCAAGGCAGTGTGGAGGGGAGGCTGGGTTAATGCCTCTGCCTCTAATGCAGGTCACTTCCTCTCCGGATCCCAGCAGAAGTGACTTATTACAGGAGCTTATAAAATCCCCCTGAAGAATAATTGCAAAATGAAACAAATTTTGTTAAGTGGTGGCCAATAATGTCACCAGGGACACCAGGGCTATTAGACCAGCCAGGAAGGTCCTTGTTTCCCCTCCGCTCTACTCCAGCTGGGACAAGCCCTGTCTAAGGGGCAATGTCATCAAAGCATGTATTTAAGGGGTGATTAATTGTGTCTCCATCAAAGGGGAGCTGAAATCTGTCTGCCCAGAGCTGCCTGTGGCAATGGGTATATCCCAGCAGTGGAGCTCATCCCTGAGTAGCGAAGCAGACACCCATTGACCTGCTCCTAGAACTTCTCCATCCATCCAATTACAAGGTTTTTCCAAGGGATTTGAAGCCACATTTTGCAGTCTAAACCCACCACTCCATATTTTACCCAGGCAGGGAGCAGAGTTATTCACTTGGCTGCTGCTCCTTAGGGATATCTGGATAATATTCTCATGTCTTCCCCAGTCTCTACACTATGGCATGCACTTCATCTGCCCACTCCTCTTTGGCCACCTCAGCTCCTTGTTGTTTTTCTTTGGAACTCCTGCATTGCCAAAGGAACAAATTCCCCATAGCGTTGACCAGTATTTTTGGCATAGTATTTTTTATTCTAGCTGACCCAAGAGGAGGTATTCTTTTGAGAAAAAAAAAAAAAAAAATTTAAAAAGAGAGAAAAAACAACCCAGAACATTCCCTCCCCCTTTCCCTTCCTCCTCCAAAAAAATAAAATAAAATAATCACAGAAGTGATGAAAAATGGGCCATGTGTAAAGAACTGCAGACCCCAGGGGTAGCTCTGGATTGAACTCCCTATTTATACACAGTTTTACATTATTATTTACTACAGTAATCAATGTAAAAACACTGCCTACCCTAGCAACCTCTGTGTCATATGGTGTGTATACATCACCTCTGGGAAGCAGGTCAGCTCTATAAAGAAAATCAGCCATATTTAAAGTGAAACTCTGTAGTTTTTACAATGTTTTTAAAAATGTTTTACAACATGTAGAAATGCTTCCATAAAAGCCGACTTATTAATCCCAGTTTTAAGCTGTCTTTTAAAGTGGAGTTTTCTTACACAAATATTTTTCTTGTCTCCCCACTGCTCCGTGCCCCTCCTTTTAAATAAAGTTATAATAGACAAAGAACCAGGTACTCAGACAGGGAAGGCAGCTCAGCATTATCCACCTCCAGTGGACCCCTGATTTACCCCCAGAAGATGCAGGGAAGGAGAATGGTTGCCATTCCCAGAGGAGATAACTCTCCTGGGCACAACCAGCAATAGGGGATATTTGCAGGACTTAACCTGTTTTCTTACACTTATCCCAAAGACTTATCCCCAAAGACTGAGAGTCTTTGCACCAAATGCGAAGTTCTCTACCAAGAAGCCTAAATTAGGAACCTAACTGGGCCCCTTTCCCTATCGAGGAGGGCTTCCCACAACATAGGTCTGAATTGCCCTCTGGAGATGCCTGTCCCTTATTAATGCTGGAAAGACTCGAGTAATTACTTGTCTAATTTAGGAACGAGATGCAAAACAAAGCCAGGCTCTATTCCTGGAGATGTCTTACTACTCAGTACCCACCACCAGTCCCTGCTGGAGCCCCAGGAGGGCTGGCTGCCCATCCCATGGTGCCCACAGCTCTGTCACCCCTCGTCCCCACGCAGTGGGGCTGAGCTCCCCACCGTGGAGTCAGAGCTACCACAGGTCCAACTGAGAAGGGACATCATCATGCCACGATCCAGCCCAGGTCTGCTCCTGACAGCAGTGTTTCAGCTCCTGGGTACTCATGGAACTGCAATTCATTCCTTCACTCATGGAGAGGAGCAGGGAGACACCAGGAACACCCAGCAAAGACACCACTCCCACAGCACAGAATCTGGGCTCTGCAGGTGGGATTGGAGTCAGAAATCCCAGGACAGTCCAGCAGATCCCTGCATGTGTGCCCTGGGAAGAGGCTGTGGTCCTCCCACCTGAGTAAAGTGGCAGTCACATGAGTGAATCCATTTTTGCAAGGTCATTCTTAAATCTGACGGGCAGCACCTTTGAGGAATGCCACAGAGCAGGAAAGTAACAAACAGCTCAGGATTACTGCTTTATAGATAACCCATATATTAAAAAAAAAAAAAAAAAAAAAGTCCATTGCATTGACATTTAAAGTTTCTATCAGACAGATAAATATAAATTAACTCTCAGGAAAAAAAAAAAAAAGCTGCCCTGTCCACTTCCATTGCTAATCCTTACAATAATTCCCTTGGAGTAACAGCCCATTTTACGGAGAGCAAAACTGAGATACAGAGAACTTGGTAACTTGCCTGAGGTCACACATTTTTTAATAAATCCTGACAGCCAGTGTTCAAATGCCTCACGTCTTTACAATGAGGACTGGATGCTGCAAAGTTTCATTAATGGGGGGCAGAATCTCTGGTCCTGCCATCTGGCTGAACCCATTCACACCCACCACCAGCCTCATCCCTGTAACAAGTTTGACCTCTGTGGTAGGGGGATGCTGTTTATCTTCCCCCCTCTGTGACCCCACTCCACAGC
Source organism: Vireo altiloquus (assembly GCA_013396875.1). Classification (NCBI taxonomy): domain Eukaryota; kingdom Metazoa; phylum Chordata; class Aves; order Passeriformes; family Vireonidae; genus Vireo; species Vireo altiloquus. The sequence goes on from VZRF01012499.1 coordinate 1,969,005, forward strand.
TTCCCTTGCTGCTCCTTCATTGGACCCAGATTTCCACCCTGCCTGCTGTTTTTCCAGCAGTAGCATTTTGGCTCCTGGCAGACTGGAGAGACATTTCTGTCGGCAGCTCAGGAATTCCCTTTGTGTCTTTCCTGAGTTTAGGCTCACCTTGATGCTAGACTCTGACCCCTCTTTAATGCAGAGGAATGTGTGAAAAATTTATTCCCCTTTTCATTAAGAACTCATTTAAATTCACCAAAAGGTGACCCCGCTCCCTCCACTGTGGCTATATTGTTCTCTGAGAAGCTGTTTTATTTCTAACTTAGAGCTCAGCTGAAAAGTGAGATCTCGCTTCCACTGATCTAATAGTTTAATTTTTAGCATCAATGATGAATAAAATGATGAAGAGACATCTTTGAGGTACGTTTCTTATGCTCATAAACAGTTTGACCACCTATGAGGAAACACTACATGTGCCTGGGTGTAGTGTCCTCCTTCTGGCTTGCTTAATGAGCAACTCTGGTAAGCATGGGAATTTGATTTTCCATTAAAAACTTGGAAAAATATTTGTTTTGTTTATTTGTTTTTCACAACACACAAAGCGAAAGCCAAACCCATCATTTCTACTCCCATTTGTTTTGTTTTCTTGACAAGTGAAAAATCAGCAATCCAAGATTGGAAGTGTTCTGGGAGCTGATCTGGAAAAGGTGCCAATGCAAATAATGTCATCCTTTGTGCCAAACAACATCCAGAAAAAAAAAAATAAAAGAGAGAGAAGCATTTTTCATCCAAAAAGCACTTTGGAAAAATCAAAGCCTAGTTGTCAACTCACTTTATTCTCAATCTGATTCCTATTAATGTCCCTTAATCTCCTGTGGGCTCAGCCAGCACAGGATGTGTCACACGGTGTGCCACGGTGTCACGGCTGGCTGTGGGCACACCGTGGGGATAGGTGGGGCTGGAGGCAGCACAGGCACATCAGGACAACCAGAGGACCCCATAATCAGCAGCAATATAAGCAGCAGAAGAAGCAATAGCTTGTCACCACTCCTATGTGAAGGGAAGGTGAGGCAGGGCAGGGAGGAAAAAGGATACAGGGGTTGTAGTACTCCCCTCTCCCTTATTTAGGTGAAGGCTTTCTTTATCCCATATGCATCAAGAAACGCTCACCAACCTATTCAGCATCATCCCTCTCCAGAGCACTGACCACAAAGCTACCCTCCGTTCCTCCCAGCACAGAAGGACTGCCAGGTAGAGGCACTCGTGGGGCTCTTCCCTCCTGCTCCACTGCCAATGTCCCCAGTGTGCCAGGAGAAGATGGCTACCCCATGCAAGCCACAGCCAGCTGCATTTCTCCCTATTTGTGCCACTTGTGTATTTTGTTTGCAGAGCTGGGGGAAGGAAAAGTCCCTAATACAATTTATTTTTTTAAATTAACCTATTTAAAACTATGGATGCCGACTTTTCAGTAGTCTTCTGGGGGCTGTTACAAAGGGGCCCTGGTTGAAATCTATCTGAAGGGAGTAAACCACAGCCCTTTGCTCACACATGTGGTATAATGTAGGCCCTTTATTGCTTTTCTTTACTCCCCACCCCCCCCCACACACATTTAAGATACGCAGAGTAGAGCTTTCCTAAATATCTTACAAGTGAGTGTGTGTGTGCGCTGGATTTATGGCAGAGAGGGGAACCTACTTCTGCCCTCAATTAACAAAACCCACGAGCAAGAGGGACTCAACACCAAGCTCCACAAAAGATCCCAGGAGGGGGTTGCTGAAGCAGAGTGTAACACAGCCTAGTGATACTTGGAGATGACAAACACCCCGGTCTTGTCAGGAGAAAGAGTTCACAGACCAGGGTTTCAGGAGAAAGGGAGCCTGTGCACAACGGAAGGCTGCCAGACTCAAGACTTGTATGTCTCCTTCCAGAGAGACAAAGGTGGTCTGACTCTCTGTGTCTAAAGCTCAGTCCTGCAAAGAGCCAAGGCTTGGATTCACCTCAAGGTTTTGGGCAGCCACTTGAGGCCCACGAGCTGGGAACAGGGTTACCCGAGACTCCTCCTCTGGTCAAAGGACAGAAATCAGCTCCCTCAGGCCTTAGGACTCCCCTCTGACATCTCCTGGAGGTTTTTATGCTT
>VZRF01012556.1:0-42475 GCA_013396875.1 Vireo altiloquus
TTCTGCCCTGTTCATTTCAATACGTTTCTAATAGCAAAGACAGGCTATGAAAAGTGTAGAGTAATGTGGCAGATTGCCTCCTTGGCTTTCACCCACAATCAGGTCTGTGGAAACTGGTTCTTTCAAATTAGCTGAGAAGCAACTGTGTGTAAAATCACGCTATGAGAAGCTAGTGTCCACAAAGGAGACGGGGAGTCCTGCACCTTTGTTCAAATAAAGGGAGAGAATCCCCTGCGACGTATCCCCATGAGGTGTCTCTGGAGGTTTCAGAGGACACAGCCTTCTTTGGTTTGACTTTGCAAGTGGATTATTCTTCCCAAGAAACAGCAGATTATCGGTGGCAGTCCACATTATCTCCAAGGCAGACGCTGTCCCACTCAGCCTTCAGCATTGCAAGACTGACTTAAGGCTGTATGGAATATCACGCTAAGAAAAGCCAATGTCCATAAAAGAGACAGAGGAGTCCTGCAACTTTATTCGAATAAAGGGAGGGAGTCCACTGGGACACAGCCCACGGGGTTTTCTCTCTTGAGGTTTTGGAGGGTGCAGCCTCTTTTTACCCTAAACTCCTGGCCGCGTCTTGCCCTCTTCCTTTCCCATTGGTTGAGGTACCAGGAAGGTGCAGCCTTCCTGAACCGCCTACCACATATCCCCCTTGAACCTGTCATTTTACCCCAAAGTTCAGGCTTGTGCAGATGCACTTGTCTGTTTCAGGAGCCAAGCTGCCTGGGCTCTGTAACAAACCTGCTGCTTGAAGTCAGTAGAGACATTAAGACCCATTTCAAAGACAGTAACACTCACACCCTCATCCATCGAATTGTTTGTAAGGACATTAGCATACATCTTCCCTATCAAGTCTTTCTGGTTCTTTTATGTGTCCTGCCGCTGCAGCCCCTGCTGCCCTCAGACGCCACTGCCTGGCATTTCCCTGAGCCCTACGTGTGCCTCCTCCAGCCACGCCGCTCTTCACAGAGCACTGTGTATATCCTGGACCCTGCTGTCAGCAGCCTGCCCTGACCCAGCCCTGGGCAGCGGCCTCGTGCTGGGGGTGGAACGGGGCCTCGCTCGCTGGGAAGTCACGGGCACAAAGAAGGAATAAGGAATGAGCTGTGGATATGATGCTTGTGGCTAATCCCTCCTCTCCAAGGGATTTCTTTCCATCTTCAAAAGCTCGGTGCCTGGCGTTACTGTGCAGTTTGGGAGTGGGCAGAGCCTGTCATTCGACCTGAACAGGGAGAGCTTGTTTCCTGAGCCAGTCTGAGCTCCCCCTTCCCCCCCGAGCCCTTCACAAGCTTTACTCCAGGTCTACAGTGTGACGGTATGGTGAGCACCCTGTAAAGGTAATACTCTGCTCAATTTTGCATGAAGACTTTGTTAATCATACAGGAGATCCCAAATATGGGCAGGATTCCTGATCCAGGGAAGCACTGAAGATGTTAAGGGACTTGAAAGTATCAGAAATACTCTTTCTTATTTGTGGTTTTCAGAGATTTAGTGCATTTTTCACCATCACAGGAAAAGGGGATGAGGGTATGGGATATCACTAATATAATTTGTCCTTAGAGATTTTACGTGAATGCAGGTTTTATGAACAGACGTTCATACAGCTTCAAGAAGCAGCTTTCCTTTTGAACCGTAAAGGATCTGAACTGCCTAAGGCAGTATATTGGATGTGTCATTGCTTTCTATCAGTCTTTTACATTTTCTCTCACACCTGTGCAAGATATGCATTTTAACCAGAACTCAGTATGTAACTTTTCGTGCTAGGTGCCTGGTTGGTTAGACTGAGCAAGCACCACTTCTTTGAATTTCATTCTCTTTTCTGACACTGCATTTTAAATTATCTAACCTGGAAAGTGCTAACAGACGTCCCCCATCAACTCGTTTTTGACACAATGTTTTAAACATGTGGATGAAACATATATGCATATAAAAATTCATCCAAGGGAAGCATATAATGGAATTTAAGCCTTCCAAATAAACTTGTTGCTGCATACCTAAGTAAAATCCCTCAGAGAACACTTTTTTCCTGAGGCTCATTCCCCTTCTTGGCAGTGCCTAAGCATGTTTCTGCTACAAGGTGGACGACTACCCCCCTCCCCCCCCCACCGCCCCCAGCCCCCTGGGATCAGGATCAGGATCATTTGTGGAAACACTTGCTCTGCATTTCCTCTTCCCTGCTGTGATCAGAGGCAGTGGGTGCCTTGTGGCCATTAGCAAGTGAGACACTCCATGGTATAGTAGTGTTAGAGGGGACAGTCTGAATAATGTTATATATTAATAATGATTTCTTTATTTGCTGATTTCGTATCATTTCATTGCATATTGCAAGGGAACCAGCAATAGTACATTCACAGTGTGAGGCATAGTTTCTAGGATTTACAGCTGTGTAATTCCCATGGGATTTATTCCCATTGCTTAGCACTGGCTGTACACTGGTGACCTGAGTGACATTGTAGCACGAGGCTTTTCTGCCCGGACACCCGCATGCTTTTCTCACCTCTTCACAGGGAACTAAACGAACCTGCTGTGAGCACAGCTGCAGATCAGGGAGGTAAGAGCGTGTTTGTGTGTGGGAAAGCACCGGGAAGAGGGGCAAATAAGTCAAAGCGATGGTTGCTGGGAGCACACAAAGGCTTTCAGACCGTCAGCCGAGATTCCTGAATTGTTGAAAGGCTGGCATTCATTAGTTACTTTATCATTCATGTCTTTAAGTAAGAGGAGTCTGTAAATTTGACCAATTTTACATGAGGTAGCAGGGTTTGAGTTAACCTGGAGTGAGGACATGTCCAGAGCTGATCACTTAGCAGAAGTGCAAGAGTGCAAGCATTAGGGGAACGGGTTTCCTGTGCTCAGCATGGCCAGAGCTGAAGGAGAGGTCAGTTCTGCTCGTCCCCATGCTGGAGCCTCACCCTTCATATTGCACTGCATTGACTGTCAGCAGTGCTAAAAAAGTATTTCAAAGCAGAGCAAAGTGTGCAGGATGCTGTTCCAGAGGTACTTCTTATCACAGTGCTAAAAGAGGGCTGAGCAGATAGTGCAGGTATCCTGGCAAATGTACACAATTCATGGGACCAAAGCAGAGCAGCAGTCTGGCAAGCAGATAAACACAGGGCTGGTTTGCTTCCCAAGTTCTTCAGCATGGTGTGCTGTGATGAAGAAGAGTGGAATTTTCCATCTGGTTAATCAGACTTTGCGTGCCATGCTGCTGTCTCCCCACCATGGCTGCTTGCAGATGCCCACTTAGCTGCAGGCTATGAACGGTGAGATTTCTCAGGGGCTTCTCCTAGGTCAGGAACAATCACTGGAAAAGTAGATCAGAGAGCTCACAGAGGAGGTGGCCTGATAAGCTGGGAACGTGTCTTCCCTTTGGCTCAGTTTCTGTAATGAGCTGTGAGATAGCTTGTGTTGCCTCTGTTGACAGTGTGCAGCCAGCACAGCTCCACTCCACGCTTTTCTGAGCAAGGACTTGAGTCCCACATGCCTGCCTGAGCTCAGCCTAACACCCACAGGCATCTGGGGCCACCCATCTGCTTTGTGACCCATGACAGGGGATGGGGACAAAATTCCCTGTCTGGGAATTTGGAAAGGATGCTTGGTTGGACACAGGAGTGATCCCATATAGTGTGACTGCCTATATACGACTGTGCTGTGTGCTGGCACAGGACAGCCAACTTGGCACACCCTTCCCATGTATGGAGACCTTCCGAATCACAGCCCAGTACTGTCTGTGCATGCTGCCTTCATGGGCCAGGGAGATCCAGGCGTCAGATCTGTGCAGTCTCAGTGGGTGAAGTGTGCTCAGCAAACCAGGAGGCAAACCAATCCCTGAGACACCTGCTCTGGAGAACTGTTCTAAGAGAAGTCCATGCTTCCCCCTGTAATACTTCAAAGATGTAGCAGAAAGGGCAGAGCTTATGAAGCTGAACCTGTTCAACTGTTAATTTGAAAGCTGGTTTATTGACTTTAGACTGCATTAATATGTTAACCTCTATAAAAGAGTGATCTGGCAGAAATATTGCTGACTGGACAAGATACAAAGATAGGCAGTGTAGTAGGTTGAAAGGCAGGCAGATAGCTACATGTGCCTTTGGTATAAGATACCATTTGACGACAAAGGCGGTTTGGCAAGGAGATGCATCTAGTGTCACCTGCAGTCTGAAAGAGGGGATCCTGAATCTTTCTGATACAGTTTCCAGGAGATGCTCCACAGTGGGGAAGATTAGGAGATTCCTGCTGGATCTGGGAACCTTTGAGTTCTCCACTTGGGGGTCTTACAGCAAGGTTCTACCTCAAGGTAAACAGAAGTTTTGTCAAAATTTGGAGCCTAAGAAACATGACAGAAGTGTCATTAACAGAGTGAAATAAAGTCTCTGAAGAAGAGAGAGGTAGAGTGTGCTTTTTCTAGAGAGAACTTGGGAGAGTGAAATACAAAGTCCATGAGGAATGGTTGAAAGCAGATGATTTTAGAGGATTCTGAAATTCAGTGAAGGAAAGCCAGTGGTATAGATTTCCTCCAGAGCTGTCTGCAGTCTCTGAAGTCTTGTGGTTTTTAATTCTTCTCCTTCCAGAAAGCCATTGAATAACAGGGTAGACTCCCAATGGAAAGCAAATTGCAAAATCAGACCCCAGAAGTCAGTGTAACACTTCAGTCTGTGGTTTAAGATCTCACTTGGAAAGAGAGGAAGAAGAACCATTTGAATCTATGCTGAGGGAAGTGATGATTTGAGGGCGCATCTGGAAAAAACTTGGAGGTGCTGCTGTCCCAGTGACGGCTGCAGGATCATCCACCTTGACTGACTTTCATACCACAGACCTTATTTGCATTTTAGCCTCTAAGACTGCCTGCAGGTGCTGTATGCATGAGTGTTTGCTTATCCATGGTGATTAAGCTACAGCCTCTTGGTGTGTCAATGTCAGCATTACCATTAGCATTAATAGCTTCAGTTCAGCTCCTCTACAGCAGCAGCTGACTGCTTCTTCCTAGTGATTATGCATCGTTTCCAGGGTCAGGTAGACCCAGGCTTATATAATTTGCCTGAAACTGTGGTGAATTCATGACCACCAGAAGACAGTAATGCAGGTTCCAAAATTTTTTTTAAATAGTATATTCTACTTAAAAGAAAATTAATTAACACAGGGCTATTCCTGTCCTGAAAAAGGAGGTCAGATTAGATGATCACACTTGGTCCCTTTTGTCCTTGTAATACATATACAAATGCACAGCATCGGGTGCTGTTGGAGAAGAGCACAATGCCAATGGTAATACTATATGGAGAATGCCAAAGAAAATGGGCCAAGTTAAATTTGGACAAATATATCATCATAGCAGCAGAAGTGAAGCATTTCCATCCTGTTTTCCCAGCTCAGAGAAGACAGACAGCCACCTGAAGCAACAGAAAGGCTTTGTGACATCCTCTGGTTTGTATTAATAGAGGATACCCAAATGAAAGTCATGTGCTGTTGTTGCAAAATCATGCAAGCCATTCCCCTGAAATAATTAATTGCCAGTTCTGACATTTCAGTCTATTAACATGGAACAGGGCATACAAGAAGGTGCTCTATTGCAGAGTCTTAGCCACAGAAACAAACCACACTCAGAACAGATAATAATTGTGTCCACTGTGGTTCAGAAGACTGTTGCTGCTGCTGCCAAGGATTGTTTGCCTTTTTTTTTTAATTGCTAGGCTACATAAAAAAATGCATTCAAACATTATAGTACAGCCTAAACGTAGCTCTTCTCAACACAGATGCTCTTCCAGTTTTGGCCTTCCTACTACCATGGCTGCCACATGGGATAACATCACTCTATCCTGAAGATTCTTGGGTTACTGGGGAGCTTCTAACATCACTTAAGCCAGAAACAGTTCCAGAGTGATTACTTCCAACTCAATAACCTTTGCTTCCTAAGAACCCAACTCTTATTCTTGGGTGGGATTCCCTTCTCCCTAACCATTCTTTGTTACCTCATCATCACCCACCTGTGGTAGCAGGGAGGCTGGGGAGTTAGAGAAGAGCAGCAGGAAAGTGCTGCTGAGGAGGGAACAGAGCAGTGAAAAGACAAAGTGAGAAAAACTACAAAGGTGAACAACCCAGGCTCACTGGAGATAAGCCTGGGGGCGGCGCACCAGTGTTTGAGAGATGGTGTGCTAGTGAGGTCCTTCAGTCTGTCACCTCCATGCTTGGAAAGGGATAGAGATTGATGTGGCAGCAAAGAAGCAAGGATTTTTGATGGGTTAAAAACCATGGAATCATCTGAGAATGGTCACGTAGGAATTAGGGATTCTCCCTCCAAAAAGGTGGTGGGATCAACAGACCAACTGAAGTGCACCTATACCAATATCCACAGCATGGACAGCAAACAGGAGGAGTCAGAAACCACAGCCTATCTGGAAAACTACAACATAGTTGCCATCACAGAGACATGGTGGGATAACTCGCATGACTGGAATGCTGCAATGGGTGGCTGTAGACTTCTCAGAAGGGACAGGCAAGGAAGGGGAAGTGTTGGGGTAACCCTGTGTGTGAGGAAGTGTTTTGACTGCCTTGAGCTTAATGATGGCAATTGATGCCACAAGATTTTTGCTTTTCATATTTTTTTTCATATATTCGTAGCTTTGTAGACGATTATTGTATTGCATAGTTATATTGTTTCTTAGTTTACTTCAGTACTTTTTCAGTACAGAAAAGTTAAGACAGACACATTCCTGGAATCCTATTCTAATCTTACTTCTTCAGTGAACCAAGGCCATTCTTTTGCTTTCCTACGTATGTAGACATAAACAATGTGGGGCTATAACCAAGGGGGGAGGCTTCAATAGGAGGCTGAACCAAGGGGGGAATTACTTCATTAACTGTACTTCTAATTGTGGATTCTTGTCAATCATGCTAATTCCGTTAAACTTATAAAAGTACCATAGTCCTATATCACATGTGCATTTGGTGTGCATTCTGCTGTGCATTTCGAGCTGATAAAGGCATCACAATGATAAAGTTGAATGCTTATGTGTATGGTTAAGGGGAATGTCAATGACTGTCACAGACTGACCAACCAGGATGAAGAGGCAGACAAAACATTCTATAAGCAGCTGGGAAAATCCCCACAACCACTGGTCCTTGTTCTTGTGTGAGACTTCAACTTAGCAGATGTCTGCTGGAGATACAACACAGCAGAGAGAAAAGAGTCTAGGAGGTTCCTGGAGTGTGTGGAAGAGAACTGCCTGACACAGCTGGTAAGTGAGACAACCAGGGAAGTTACCCTGCTGGACTTGCTGTTTGTGAGCGGAGAAGGACTGGTGGGGGATGTGACAGCTGAGGCCATCTGGACACGGCAATAATGAGTTTTTGTCTTGGTTTGAAAGACAGGTATCTGCTACGGAGGGCAGGAGCCTCCCTTGGAATAGAAGATGTAACCCCCTTCCCTCCAAATTGTTATAATTTTGAAATCAAGGGGCTTTCAGGCAAAGATATGAGGAGTAGGAATAACAGTTCTTTACTAACAGATATATATAACAAGGCAAACAAACAGCAGTAACTGTGGCAGTGATACCAAACCGAGCAGACCCAGAGCAGCCTCTCCCGGTGAGCAGGGCGGGTGCGATGTTCCCCCGCGGCTGCAGGGGGCGCTGCGGAGCGAGCTCGGCACCACGCGGTGATGGCGGAGGGGAAGTCACTGCACAGACCCTGTGAGGGCAGAGGGACCTCGGGAACAGCAGGCTGGAGCAGGAGAGATGGATCCAAATCCCGCGTTGTGGATGAGATGTACCAAACTCCGGAGCTGCAGCAGGACCTCCGGACGTCTCGGCAGGCAGGGGGTGCCGCGGCTACAGTGTAGCAAAAAACTCACAGCAGCAGCAGCCACAGCAGCAGCAGGAACAGCAGCAGAAAGCTGAAGCAGCAGCAGCGGCAGAGAAGCGGCGGCAGAAAGCAGCGGCAGCAGCAGAGAAGCGGCGAGCAGCACGGCCTCTGTCTCTCCCCTCCGGATCCCCGAGCACACTGAGCCAGGCTGTGCCTGCTTCCCGTCTCGAGTTCCAATCTCGCGCGGCCTCTCTGCCCAATGAGAAGCTCAGGCACAGAGGGCAGCTGGCTGGACCCTCCCCTGTGGCCAGGTCCCTTTGTTTTCTCTTAAGTGCCCAGCAATTTGTTCCTTAGCAACACAACATGGGGAAAAATTCCTTTAGGGAAAAAGAAAGAACGGGGGAACTTCTAAAACCCCGACAGTTTTTGATACTGGAGAAATAAGGAAGGGAGACAGCAGAAGTGCCACCTTGGCCTTCTGGAGAGCAGACTTTGGTCTGTTTAGGGGACTGATTGAGAATCCCTTGGGAAGCAGCCTTGAAGGGCAAAGGGGTCCAGGAAGGCTGGACATTCTTCAAGAAGGAAATCTTCGAGGCACAAGAACAGGATGTCTCCATGTGCCAAAAGACGAGCTGGTGGGGAAGAGACCGGCCTGGATAAACAGAGAAATTTGTCTGGAACTCAGGGAGGAAAAGAGAATTTATCATGTCTGGAAAAAGGAGCAGGGAACTCAGAACTATTAGGATGTTGGGATGTTAATGCAGGGAGAAAGTTAGAGGGGACAAAGCCTAGCTAGGAGTTAATCTGGCTACTGCTGTAAGATATAACAAAAAGTGTTTCTCTAGATACATCAGCAACAGGAAGGCCAAGGAGAATTTCCATCCTGTATTGGATGCAGTGAGAAACATTGCCGCAAAGGATGAGGAAGAGGCTGAAGTACTTAATGCTTTCTTTGCCTTAGTCTTTAATAGCAAGAACAGTTGTCCTCAAGGTATCCAGAGGACTGAACTGGAAGACGGAGATGGGGAGCAGATTGAAGACCCTGTAATCCAGGAGAGAGTGGCCAGTCACCTGCTATGCCACTTAGGCCAGCACAAGTCCAAGGGTACTGCAGGAGGTGGCAAAAGAGCCCACCAAGCAACTCTCTCACATGTTTTGCCAGCAATCCTGGTCAGCCAGAAAGGTCCTGGGTGATGGGAAGTCAGCAAATGTGAGGCATGCGTATAAGAAGGATTGGAAGGAGGATCCAGGGAACTATAGGCCAGTCAGTGCCAGAGAAGCAGATCATCTTAAGCTGTCACATGGCATGTGTAGGACAACCAGGAGATCAGGCCCAGCCAGCATGGGTTTATGAAAGGCAGGTTCTGCTTGACCAACCTCATCTCCTGTGAGGAGCTGACCTGCTTAGTGGATGAGGGAGAGGCTGTGCATGTTGTACACCTCAACCTTAGTAAAGCTTTTGACACTGTTTCCCACTGTATTCTGGAGAAACTATCTGCTCATGGCTTGGACGAGTGTGCTCTTTGATGGGTAGAAACTGTCTGGACATCTGAACTAAGAGAGTGGTGGTGAATGGAGTCACATGCAGCTGGGGCCAGTGGTGTTCTCCAGGGCTTAGTTTTCTGCCCAGTTCTGTTTAAGGTTTTCATCGATGATCTGGACGAGGGGATCAAGGACACCCTGAGTCATTTCACAGATTACACCAAGCTGGGTGGGATGTTGATCTGCTGAAGGGCAGGAATGCTCTGCAGAGACAATTTGACAGGCTGGATCAATGGGCCAAGGCCAATGGTGTGAGATTTAGCAAGGCGAAGTGCCAGGCCCTGTCCTTGGGTCACAAGAACCCTATGGAACACTCCGGGTTTGGGGCAAAGTGGCTGGAAAGGTGCTAGCAGACAAGGGCCTGGGGGTGCTGAAGACCAATGGCACCTGGCCTGTACCAGACACAGTGTGGCCAGCAGGGCCAGGGCAGTGACCATCCTCCTGTGCTGGGCACTGATGAGGCCCTACCTCAAGTCATGGAGTCAGTTTTTGGCTCTTCACCACAGGAAAACATTGAGGGGCTGGAGCATGTCCAGATGTCCAGCGAATGGAGCTGGAGAAGGGACTGAGAGCACAAATCTGATGAGAAGCAGCTGAGGGAGCTGGAGGGACTCAGCCTGGAGGAAAGGAGGCTTGGGGTGATCTTATCACTCTCTACAACTCCCTGACAGGAAAGTGGAGCCAAGTAGGGGTTGGGCTCTCCTCCCAGGGAACAAGGGACAGGACAATAGCAAATGGCCTCAAGTTGCACCAGGTTTAGACTGGAAAAATTTCTTCACCGAAAGGGCTGTCCAGCTGGCAGTCCTGGCACAGCTGCCCAGGGCAGTCTCCATTCCTGCAAGGGTTTAAAGGCCATGTGGATATGGCACTTGTGGACATGGATTAGTAGTGGGCTTGGCAATGCTGAGGAAATGGCTGAACTTGATGATCTCGGAGAGCTTTTTCAAACTGAATGATACCCTGGTCCATGGAAAAAAACCACATAAGGTTTGATCTTCACGATTTGAAAGCATGGCTCAGAAGGAACGGAGTGAGATCAGACAAGGCAGAAGATGAAGGGATAAAGTCAGATGGCATTCATATCACTCTATTGTGGGTATTCAGCTAATGTACCAGTCTGAAATGCCTCTTCCTGGGCAGATAGCAGTTACCAGAAATAAGGGTCTGGAGAAAGGGACAGAGAATGGCCCAGTCTTTGTATTTACACTGCTTTCTCCCACCTCTGTGGCAAGGCACATCCACCTTGTGCTGTAGTGAAGTCTATTCTTCTCCATAGCAAGACATTCTCTTATTGAAAGATTTTGCCTGAGTTTCAAGAAGAAATAATATATTTGTTAGGGCAATCCATGGGAGTCATGCTTCCTGTCATTCTGGCAGACTATTTCACAGTGCTTCAAAGGGTGTACAAAGATGGGCCCTGAGAAATGCTTCTACCTACTGTGAATTCACTTGTGAGGTTGCATTGCACGTCTCTCTGTAGAGCAGCCAGAGCAATTGGGCACATGTAGAATTCAGCTGTCCAAACTTATAAGTGAGTTCAAGAAAACTGTTGGCATAAAGAAGAATCTTGTATATGTAAAGAGTTGTGTAATAGTTCAAATGCCAATAACACATAGAGAAGGCAGCTCTGGTAATTTTGATCTGATTTATAACTGATCTAATTTATAACTGATCTACTGCAGAAGCAGAAGGTGATTTTTCAGCCACGGTGACAAAGGACATAAACTCTATGCTGATATTCAGGCATACTGAAGACTGTTGGCATCGTCACTGAAACTCCACTCTGCACAGAAACCACAATTTCAGTGCAGAGGAGAGAGCTGCCAAACCTGGCAGCCTGAGAACCAGAGAGGACAATTGTGCAGTAGAAAGCACAGCCAACCACAGGCTGCAAGAGTCAGAGCAGAGGTGGGAAGGAAGGAGAGGTGCAGCCTGCTCATGGAAAGGAAGAATAGAAATTAAAAGACAGTTCCACACTGGCATTGGAATTGTCTCTGTGCAGCACAAGCAGTGGAAGAAAGCTGCATTCCCTCGTCATGGGTAAAACACAAAATACAGTAGAATTAAATGTACAAGTACAATAAGGCAAGTGAAAATAAAAAGGTCTTTAGAAAGAACTTATTTATGGCATGAAACCTGAATCAAGTCTCTTTCAAATAGGTCAGGCAGAACAGCTGCTATTTTGTAGTGCAGCAGACAAGCATGGGGCTGGGAGGAAGAGTCAGAGGTGGATTAGGGAAGGGAAGAAAATCAAAATTACCCCTCACCCTTCTTGTCATGCTGTGGGAACTAGGTGAGTTTCCACTAGGGAACCTCTCAGGATGGGAGCAGGGGATTTATTCCCCAGTGGCACTGGCAGTGCAGTTTCTCAAACTGTTTGCGAAAATGGTGTTTTTGAAAAGTCAGGCATTAGAGTAACCACTGCAGGAATCTGCAGTTTGCACTGGCTGTGCCTGTATAGTGATTTACAGGGATTGCTAAAAAAATATATATACATAACAGATCACACAAACTCCCAATGCAGAACTCCTCCTAGGAGTGTGCAGCTCAAGTTCCCTGTGCACCTGGAAGAAGCAGGGAGCATGAGCTGGGATTCAAAATAGCTAAAATGTCTCAGTCACATATACTCTCAGCAGAGTCAAGAAAAAAATGAGGGCACTTTTAGAATGACAGAAACTTCAGAAACTCACAAAACTTTGTCTCACTCATCAGTTGAAACTATCCAGACAAAATTTGGAGGTAATAATTTTTGTCATTGGATATAAAATTTTGTAACTTCACCCTCTTTGTTTTGTTGTCCCATCAGAAATTCTAACCAAATATTCTGTCAGGTGCTGTCAGTGGGAACGGCATCACATGCCCTGTCTCTTTTAGCTCTCTGGGCTCTGTTCTCCTTGACCCTTGCTCCTCCCTCCAGGCTGCATCCAGGAAAATGCACCATAGCAGCTTGGCTACACGGGGGCACTGCAGACCACCACGAGACCTGTAGTCTATAAAAAATGAGGTAAAAAAATTATGAGAGGCACTCACATGAAGAAATACTACAGCTCAGGTAGGAGTAGATTTGCATCGGTGTGATCCAAACCAAAGCATTTCTTTACATTTCTGAATTTTTCTGAGCTTCATGTGTGGTAAGAGCTGAAATTTTTACTTTTTGTTAAAAAATAGGGCAAAAATAGATGTTGAAAGATTGGCATTTCCCATAGGAAGGAAATTCCATTATTTGAGTATCTCTGTGAAACATGAAGGAAGTTCATTTGCAGAAAGTCTGCTAACTTGTAATGAAGGTCACAGCTGCATAATTGGACTCTGTTCCCAGGGCCAGTGAGCAATGCAGGAGACAGAATTAATACCAACCCCCAAATTAAGGTTACTGTAACAAGGAGAACAAGACTGTAGAATTGCAAAATCCAGGGAAGGGAGGGCTGAAGGATTGCTTAATACACAAAGAAATCACATCTTTCCCCACGATAGTTAGCAGCAGGGAATATCCCAGTGGCTTTTTACACTCCAGCAGAAAGTATCCATGTCCTAGGACAGGTCTAGGATTGTCCATATCCTTCCTCCCAGTCACCACATATTCAGTTGACAGGGTTGTCACACTTACCTGCCATTCACTACATTATGTTTTTTTCCCAGCAATTCAGAGAAATCAAGCACTTTCAAAAGGCTGAAATGCTAAGTGCTTGCTGGAAGCCAGGAAAGCCATGGGACAGTGGATACAACTGTCTGCTTGGGTTTTGTATCCCAGCCCCACAGCCTCAATGCCTCCTCCAGACTGTGTGTCCAAATTGGGCATTCTAACTGCATTCTAACAGAGACTCACATGGGACATTTATGTTATTACCTTATGAGTCAACCCTTAGCCCATTTTTAGGTGTTTTGCTTTTTAAAGATCCAATAGAAATCAGTATTTCTTAAAAAACCAGAAATGATAAAGAAGCAGGTGTTCTGCTGGACCTGCAAACCTCTCCTTTAGATACACAAGCCCTTTGTAAAAATTTGTCTCAAGAGTCCTTTGTCCAGAACTTCACTTGTTTAGGACTGGAGTCTTTACAATTTGGGCAGAGTTACTGATGCCATCTGGATTTTTACCTTTTTTCTTTTATATATTTTCTGTACTCTTTACACATATATTTGTAGGTTTTTCAGTCTATTATTGTAACTTAGCTTCAGTATTTGCAGAAAGACAAAACAAATTCCAGGACCCCTATACTATCTTGGTTCTCCTTAGAAACCAAGGTTGAAACCAGCTCTTCAAGACATATTTTTATAAACAAGGCCTGGTCCTTATCTGAGGGCAGAGGATTTAGAAGGTGCTAGAGCTAGGGGGCATTACATCATTGAGTGTACTTCTAATTGGGGGGCTCTTGTCAGACATGTTAATTTTCAGAATCTATAAAAATTGTATACATCTCACATGGGGCAGGCATCTTCGTCGTTGTCCACCTAACAGACTGTGCACCTAAGGATACTTATATAAAGGTACCCTTTTTATCACCCTAACTGTGTCTGGCTCATATTTCTAGGACTAGAGAAAAAGGCATCAATGCAGACTGAGGATGCATTTAAAGACGGAATGGGTGCAAAACAAACTTCCCTGTCCCTATATAACATTTTTAGTCTACTTTTAGTCTATGTGGAATCAACATAAATAATTTTGAAAGGTGTTTTGTGGAGGAAATTTCCAGGGAGCTGATTTTGGAAAGGTATTCCAGGCTGTTTCCCATCAAGCCCTTCCTTTATCTTCAAGCAGTTATTCAAGGATAGCATCAAAACACCCTCTGTAAGCTGACTCCATGACATGAGGTGCAGTTGTCATGTCTTTTCTCATTGCCTCTCACAAGCTGACATTGTGAGTTTCCTTTCTACCCATTGTTGAAAACTTAGAGCATCATGTGGCCTCTGTTTGATGTGGATGATCAAGTGTGCCTGGCACTCATAGAACAAAGAGAGACTTGGGGGAGTTAGCTGACCATGGGGTTTGTTCCCCGAGGATTGCTCTACCCTGGAAAGACTGCCTGGGCATCAGGCAGCTCCATCCTGAGGGACACAGAGCTCTTCACCTCCTCCATAGCTTCAGGCTGCTGCTCTGTGTCCTATTTAATAACTCAAAAGTTTTCTGTAAATTGCCACAGGTACAAGTCAAGATATAGAAAAAGTTACCAAAGGAGAAAGTTTAAGGCACTTGTCACTGCAAGTTTATGGCTTAAAAAGGCCTATGGGTGCTAACCAGGGGATTAAAAACCAGGGTAGGAATTAGCACAGATTTTAGGAGCCAAGCTGAATTTCAGGCACAGGAGGTGGAAAGGACAACCATTCACTGCTGCCTGAGGTCCAATCAGGGAATAGAAAAGCATTCAATGGGTGGCCAAGTGCACAGCTACTCTGCCACTCTCTGGGTAGCACCAGAAATGCACTTCTCCAGGGCAGGAGTGCTCTGCTACAGGTCATCAGCCATCCGTAGTTGCCAGCAGTGCTGTTAGGGGCCCTTCTGCAAGAGCAGCTTCTGGTCAAGCTATACAAGAAGCAGGGGCATGAGGAACAGGAGATGTCCTTTCTCTGGGACTGCCCCAGTAACGATGTTGTGAAACAGCAGAAGCATCAAAAGAGATCAACCATGTACCAGGCTGGGCTGCCACAATCTGTCTCCCTTTACCTCTGTGGCTGAATTGGCTCTCAGCCACATTCCTGCAGGAGGGTTTTGGTGCGCGGTACAGGCAGAGCACGCCTTTTCCCCCAAACCAGAAACATTCATTTTGGAATAAAAATATTTTCTTGTGTAGCCCATTCCAATATGTGTTTTGCTGGAAAGATGACTGAAACTTTGCAGGGCACAGTACTTGGATTTCCAGTCCCCAGTTGACACTTGCATGACCTGAGATGTTGTTGAACGTTCAATAGAAAGATTAGGACCATTAGTGCCACTTGTGTCTGGAGCAAGTTTAAACAAGGGAGAATAACAGACATAGTCAAGATCCCAGACTCCAAATGGTTCATTGAGTGATGTCCCATCTAATCACCATCCTGATTTATGGCTGCACTCAATAATTTTAAAGGTCCTTTCAAACCTAAACAATTCTATGATCAATGTCTGAAAAAGCCAGTTGCTGCTGGGAATTGCTTTCTGTAACCTGGGCTGAAGAGGTCCAGTTCTTCTCTTCCTTCGAAGCCGATGGAGACATAGGATTTGGGGACATTTAATTTCCAAGGTCCTGCGTGAAACGAGCATGACACTTTGGCTTTAACCTACTCCTGGCTGGATGAGTTCAAACTCTGTCACAGGCTCCAACTGAATATGCAATGTATCAGCCTTGGTATGCCGAAGTGAGAGCACAGGGCAAAACCCCTATATTGGGGCCACCTGAATTAAGGAGAAGGCTACGTTCATTAAACAACTGATATGCCTATTGGGAGTCATGTATCTGGTAGGGCTAGAAACAGTTGTAACTTCGGTGCTGTGGCTTGATTTTTGCATGTAACTTTTCACTCTGCCACATTCAGAGACCAGCATGGGCTGTGCAGTGCTCACACCTGCAACCTGACTTGTGGTTTTGACATAGTGCATTGATCAAAATTTTGAAATGTGGGGCTTTTATGTAAGAAACTGCATCACAAATCGATATTTAAGAAATCAGTGAGCAGTGGAAGTTTTGCCTGCTTCCTTGAAAGCTGAGTTTGTCTCCCTGACAGCCTGTACAGCTACTGTATTTCCTTTGCATGCTCAGTGAACTGATTCCTCCTTATGATGTACCTAATACATCGAAGGGAAACTGCAGCAGTTTGGCTGAGGCACAGACACGTCTGTCCCCTAAGGCTGATCTGGACAAACCACAGGGGTCTGTCTGGACTTCAGAGGTCCTGTGCACACAGATTGGACCTGTGATGGACCTGCCTGTCCAGTACTCAGCTGTTGCTGCTGGATTGACTCATGAATGCAGCCTCCCTTGTGGAAGGAACCCTTGTAAGGGGCAGGAGTGGAATGGGGATGAGATCTGACTCTCATTTAACCTTCTCTTCTCTTCTGTTAGTGTTAACTCTCCTTGAAGCTTTTGTGAGGAAGAAGAAAGTGCAAACCCACTGGTACTGTGAAACCCTGTAAGGGCTCTATGCAACCTCCTGGTGACAGGTGCTTTCTGTGCTCTGGTCTGGTGCAATCATCAAAGATTTTTTCTGTCTCCTCCTACATGCCACTCCCCCACCCCTTACTGCCATGTATCCTGAGCATATTACAGTCTTCCTTTCCTCTCTCAGGAGGTACTGCTCAGAGCTCTCTGCTAACACTGTACCTTTCTAGGGAGAAAATCCTGGTTCCTGCCTTTGAAAGAATTAAAGAACGAAACAACTCAGAATAATCCCCCAAGACAAAAACTACTCACTGCCCTCTCCGCTTAACATCCTGCACTGGTTCCAGGTGAGTGGTTTTGTCTGTGAATCTGGATGCATGAATAAGAGTGGTGCCAGTACCAGGGGCTGAAGCAGGGCAGGAGATTTCCTTGGGCATGTGCATGAGAGCAGCAGGGATAGCTCTAATCTGCTTTAGGACAGGGGGCTGCCCGGTGGGGGGTGCTCTAAAAGTGGGACTCTGTGTTCTAGGCTGGGGTTAAATGCCTGGTGGGAAGCTTGAGTGAGACAACCTTACCACAGGAGGTGGTAAGTGAGTTGGCATGAGTAGAGAGCATTGTGGAGAGTGCCACTTGTCCTTCCAGTATTGGACTTAGGCCCTAAACAGGCTGCTCAGCTGGTGATCACTTTGTCATTGTAGAGCTCAGCTGGGCTGAGATTGCTACCTATTGCAGATTCCTCTCCCTTTAGCTGGTGCTCTCTCACAGAGGTGGATCAATGGCTAGGCCCTGAGCAGATCTGTTCTCCTTCTGGGTCCATTGTTGTGGCAGGAGCTGTCTGGGAGGGAGCTGGCTGACAGGTATCAAAAAACAGAAATGCCCTACTGAGCAGAAAGCCCTTCCAGGGGCTGCTATAGCAACGCAAAGATGGCTGAGTTGGGCTTGTGAATGGAAATTTTCAACACAGACTCTTTGGCTGCACTGCTTTCAGCTTGTACTTCCCTTCCCAAGGGCAAGCAATAGGCCAGACTGCAAGGGATCTAATAGCATGAGGGATGAGGATGCCTCCAGCCAAGGGGGGATCTATGAACCCTGTGAGGGGAGAGGTCCTGGTCCTCAGGACTGAAAAAAAAAAGCCCTGCCAATGGCACAGTGGCTGGATTTAATGCTCCTGATCACAGGTACTGAGCTACTGATGGGGGGAAGTCAGGTGGGACTGCAGACATCTACTCCTCCTTCGCAATCTTTGCAAAGACAATCCCCACAAAGCACCTGTTTTACTCAGCGGGCAATGGGGGGACTGTAGCTTCCCACTCTGGAGTGCCCATGGTCTGCCCAAAAGCAAGTAGAACTTGAGAGCTGCTAACAGCAACTTTCAAGGCAGAGTTACGTCCCTTCCTCACAAGTACTGAGCCTCTCTTCCCACCATGTGAGGATGGGATATTTAACTCCTCTCCCTTGGTGACCCAGCACCAGAAGTCCACCTCAGAAAGACTGGCACAGCTTTTTCAGTGACCCCTTTGCCTTGCCCTTCCATATCTGCCTAACTGTGCACAACTCTTTCCAACATCTCTCCTTCTGCAGAGGTTTATCCTTCTTCTCCCACTTGGGGTGCTTCCTTGCTGCTACTTGCAGAGACTTCCCTCATTGAAAATTCAGCTGGTTTTGATGCTGAACATAAAGCAGAGTTTCCTTGGAGACAAGAGAAACAGTGGGCTCCAAGTGCTGATTATTTCAGTCTGACCAGCTTTCAGCAATGAAAACTAAAAAGGGAGTTGCATTAGCAAAGAGGGAGCCTGGGGGCAGCCATCATTGAGGGGGACATCTGACATGCTTTTCCAGTGTCATCTCTTTAGCAGCATGGCTTGACCGAGTGCTTTGAGCCGTGCTCACGGCAGGGTGTGATGATACGTGCTGTACCAAACACTGCTGTCTTGGGATTATATTGCCTCTCTTCCACCAGTCCCTGGAGGCTGGTAAACCTGGGAGAGGGTTTGTGATGGGCATTTCTAATTTGGCTGACTTCTGCCAGTCCCAGGAGTAAAACTGGCTAATTAGATTAATCCCTTTTGTGTTCTTCTACACAGACATTAGCAATAGTGGGACAATGGTGTAAAGCAGCCGCATTTCAGTAATTGTTTCCCATCCGTTTGTTCTGAGTACTGACAACTGGTCCTGTCCCAGCCAAGAGCCTGAACCCTCTGAAGAATGGAGCTCTCTGCTGTGCTGGCCATGCAGATTTTTGCCTACCTTGAGGCAGGTTATTTGATCATTGGCTGATATCTCTTAGACACATTAGCAATCAGAAAGCTGCACCAGCGTGCTGTATGAGAGCAGAGGAAGCAGGCATGGGATAACTGCTGTGCTCTGCCTCATGAGAGAGCACAGCACAGAGCAAAAGGCAGATGCAGTCTTCATTTGAAATTTTCCTTACTTTCTCCAATCCCACACACCATGGCAAGAGTGCTCTGTAATGCCATGTCCTGCCAGTGGTCAGGTCCTCCCCCTTTCCCAGAGGAGTATCTCACAGTGGATCCACTTGATTGATGGCTCCCCCTCTGCTGAGACACCCCTGGGGTCCTCACTATCTGTCCAACAGCCACAAATGGCACTTAGCTGTTTCAATGAAGCAGCATTTTCTTGTTTGTCTTTCAGTGTGGTGCAGAAGTGCTGTGCAGGGGTCAGAGGATGAGAAGAGTGGAGAATTGACCATGTCCCTGTGCTAATTATAAATGTAAATCAGCTGCAGGACACTGCCATGGACAGGATGTGTCAGTGCCGTCTGAAGTCCCGTAAAGCTTTGTCTCACATCATATCAGCAGAAGGAAGGTCACAGTATTGCTGAGGCTGGCAGGGACCCCTGAACACAGCTAGTGCAATACCCCTGCCCAAAGCAGAGCCAGCCGCAGTTGGTTGCTCAGGACTGTAGCCAGACAGCTTTTGAATATCTGCAAGGATGGAGAACCCCCTGCTAGCCCCTCTGGGCAACCTGCCCCAGTGTTCAGTCTGTCTTGCAGTGACAAAGACTGTCTTTATGCTTAAGAAGAATTTCCTGGTACTTCAATTCATGTCTGTCACCTCTTAGCTGGTCACTCAGTGCAACACTGAGAAGGGTCTGGCACTGAATTCTTCGCATCCTCCCTATAGGTGTACATTGATAAGACCCACCCCAAGCCTTCTCTCCTCCAGGCTGAGCAGTCCCAGATCTCCCAGTCTTTCCTCATGGTCGATGCCCCAGTCCCCCTGTCATCTCTGCAGTCCTTCGGTGGACTCTCTTCAGCATGTCCATACTGGGAAGCGCAGACCTGGACACAGCACACCAGCTATGGCCTCACCAGTGCTGAGTCAGAGGGGAGGGATCACCTCTCACAACCTGCTGGCACAAGCATAGCAGAGTTTCTGGACTCTAGTGCTGGTCCCACCTGGGTTGTCACAGGAGTTCTGTGGTCCCAGGGGTGCTGTACCAGATGCAGGCCCTAAGAAACTGTTATCAGGGGTTCAATGTTGAGTTTTGTCTAAACCATGTAAAGTAGTCAGATATATTTCCTCTTCATCCACCACAGCCTTACTCTGACCATTACCTGGACAAAGCCAGGCCAGAGATCTCTGCAACCTACACCCATGCTCAGAACACTTGCTGCTCTGTGACCTCAGAGCTGTTGCATGTCTCTGAAATGAGGGCAGAGCTGCAGACAGGCATGAAGTAGATTTATTTCCCTACATGCAGTTTATCTTCTTGTCGTGAAGGGGTGTTAAAGCATGAGAACCTCACTCAAAACACAGAGTTGTCCCCTTCAATTCCAGTCAAACAGCTTCTCTGCAGGCAGCAGAACTGTCTGTTCTCCCTGGCAGAAATTCAGTGCATCACTGCTACACAGAACTGATCTCCTCTGGCCAGCACCACTGCCCTGGCCTCTTGGGAGACATTTTCCATGTGGAAATGTGCCCTCTCTGCATATCTACATGCTGTGTAGATCTGCATATGCAGATGCAGCCTATCTCCTCCAGCTCCCCCCAGATCCTGCCGCCAGGTGCAGCCCTACTGCCACAGCATTGGGCTCTGCACTGTGCCAACACTGGCACCACTCCCGTGGGGCTCTGCAGGGCTGCCCCAGCACCATGGAACATGTAAACTGAGATCTACCTGCCTGCCCAGTGGACAGACTGGACTCATGACCTGTGCATTTCTGAGGGAAGTCTGCCCTTCACCTCTGCTGATGGCCTGACACATGCATGGCTCAGGAGGAGTTTGCTTGTGGGCTCCCATGGATGCAAACTGTCTTAATACAGACAGTACAAAACTTTGGAACACATGAAAAAAATGTATAAATACTTACAGCCTGCCTCTTGATGTTTGAATAACTGAATGCAGGAACATTTCCGTGATGACAGCTTTAAAACTTGGCTGGGTTTTTTTTTGAAGCTGAGCCTGCACAACAAAGAAAGTAAGTCATGGAAGACTTTCACAGCAGCTTTCCTAGAATCTTGAGTTAAATGCAAAATTTCTTCAGCAAGCGACTTCAAATTTGCCCAGATAATTTCTTTTTTTTCTGTTGTTGTGATGTAGCAATATTTAAGATGTGTATATGGGTTTCTAAATACTACAAAATCTCAACAGTTTCAAGCATTTAATGTTGCAACATGAAAGCTGTATCATTCCCACAAGTCCAATTCATGTCTTGGCACTTTCACTTTATCACAAGACAAAGTCTCACCCTAAATTCCAAACACAGCACTTTACCAACTACTAGGAGGAAAATTAACTCTGTCCCAGCTGCCACTCATCCTCTCAGGGATGGAATGTGCTCTATATTATCTTCTTTGTCCCCTAATGTCTCACAAATAATTCCTAGTACTTTTTTCTGTCAGTCTTTGCTTTCTTGTGGTCTTTCCAGCTTCTATGTGAGTCACTGGAATTAAGAGTTTTTCTTTCTGTGTTTACTGCTTTTCATTTATGTATAGAGCAGATCGTTCTTCGTGTCACTTGTGAGGAGATGGGCAGCTCAGCCCTCTGCACACTTTCTTTTTGGACTTCACAACTGAAATCTCTGTTGGCAGCCTGTCACCACAAGTGATGATGGAAAGGGGATCTCCCGTTTCATTCCCTTTCATACCCATTGCTTTAAAAACCTTTCATACATGATCCTTGACAGACGTTTTTAAACCCCTGACTGATCTGACACTGAGGCCATATCCTTACTGATGTGAGTTTTCCTTCAACTAGATGCATTTAAAGATTGCTTTTTACTTCTCCTGCTATCCCTCGTTCTCCATTTAAACAAGCTGATCTTTTCTCTGGGAGAGGGACATGGACAAAGATGTGGAGGGCTGTGTGTCTTTACAGAGCCTGTAGTCAAAGACTACATTCAAGATAATATTTCAAGAAATTCCTCTGCTGTGTACAATATTTTACTCTCAGATTCTAAGAATGGAACTTTGTGGGGCCAAAATCATACAATTTGTGAGAAGGGGAAGCAAACCTGCCCCAATGCTCCCACATTTGGCTCTCCAGCACTGTGGGTGTGCCATGGCTATCTCCAATCTCCCTTCAACCAGAATTTTAATACCTTCTGTCTTTAAAACAAGCTCATGGGAAGATGCTGCACATTGGATAGTGCCAACTTTTCTGATGTTGGCTGCTTTAGCATCAACAAAAGATAAAGAGGACAGATGTTCTTCAATGTCCAGTTCAAGCTGGAATGGATGCATCTCAGTTGATTCAGAGATTCCCTGTTTCCTAGCTCCTTATAAGTCTTGTAAAGTGCTCTATTGCACTCCCCTCATGTTGGAAATCTCCTTGGGTAGATAGGGAGATAACCACAGAAAAATGCAAAGAGCAGGACAAAATGTAGTGCAGAAGTCTTCCTTCCCCGTTTTTC
This sequence comes from Vireo altiloquus, assembly GCA_013396875.1. Classification (NCBI taxonomy): domain Eukaryota; kingdom Metazoa; phylum Chordata; class Aves; order Passeriformes; family Vireonidae; genus Vireo; species Vireo altiloquus. The sequence continues at coordinate 22,283 of VZRF01012556.1, forward strand.
TCTTTTACCACCATCTGACTGATACCCCTAAAATAGCCAAAATTCCTCTGTTTATGTGAAACCTCACTGCCAGGAACTAGGCATTAGTTTTGCAACACTGAACTTTCTTGCAAAATATCTTTTGCTCCCTGCTCAAGCCTTGAAGTTACCTCCAAAAATGTTCTCTCAAATATCTGTGTTTCTGGCAGAGTGGAGACTGGTGAAGCAGCCACGGCTAGAACCACCTTCACTGAGAGAGCAAAGCCACTTTCTTCCTCACAATGACAAGAGAATTTTGGTGGCTTATTGCAGCAGTCTGAGAACTTCCAGCTGGTGCAATAGAGAATATTTACACAATTCCAGACCAGCGACACAGAGAGAATGTGCTGTGGAGGGGGCTGCTCTATTGCAAAATATGCAGATAGAGAAAGGGAGCAAGTCAGCCAGAGGGTGGGGACATCAAAGGAGCAAGATCTGCTGGTGAGTTCCTTCTGTGCAATAACTTTTGCTCTAGGAAGCTGAACACATGGTGCAACATGGGATCTAATGATTAATCCTGTACTTTCCCATATCAAAACAGAAATTTCATTTTTTTTTGGACAAAAATATATTTTCCAGGGAACGTAGATGGGGAGCCATCTAGAGAAAAGATTGGGTGAGTCCCTTTATGTCTGTGGGTTCTGCTCTCACCTTCCCTGCACAGGAATTTGTGCCATTGCTGTGGTATGGTCCAGCTCTAAGAAGGGCAAGGTTTGGAGGAGGGGGAGCCCACATTTCCTTACTCAACATGGGTCTCCTCAGGTCACCATAGCAAATGAGAAGTCTGGTTTGTGTGTTTAAAGTCTGTTGTGGGTGGTTTCAGAGCCATCAATGTGACTTTTCACTTCACTGAACAGTTTGGAGCTTTCCACATCAAGGTAAGGCAGCACTTCACATTGCCAATGTGTGCTGGATCGTTTGATGAAAAGAAAGTGGTCTGAGAGTAAGAAAAAGAGTGTCTGGGGTTTGAAACTTTCTCTGATGGTTCTTCTTTTGGAAGTGATTGCCTCAGGTGGTAGTCTGTTCTACTGTAGGAAGCCTCACGGCATCCCTGCTGACTGGGAAGCAAGCCAATACTATTCTAATCCACAAGAAAGGTGTGAGGGAAGACACAAAGAACTACAGATCTGTGAGTCTAACCTCGGTTTCTAGAAAAATTATGGAGAAGGTCCTACTGAATACTACTGAAAAGCATTTGAAGAATAATGCAGTCTTCAACATGGGTTCACAGAGGAAAAATCCTCTTTAACCAGCTTGATTTGATTTCTTTCTAGGATGAGGTCACATCCCAAGTTGATAAAGAGAAGGTGGTGCATCCAGTTTTCCTGGCTTTTAGTTAGGCTTTTGATAGTGTCTCTCACAGCATCCTTCTGGAACGTTGTCCAGCTGTGGGAGGGGCGAGCTGATGGCAGGCAGTGTGAAGAGCTGGCTGGATGGCAGGGCTTGAATGGTTGTAGTGAATGGGGCTGCGTCTGGCTGGTGAACAGTCACTGGTGGTGTCTTTGGGGCTTAACCCTGGGGCCAGTACTGTTCAGTATTTTGATCCATGATCCAGATGCAGGAATTGAATATCCCATTAGCAAATTGGGAAGTACTGTTGACTTTCTTGAGAAACAAGAGGCCTCAAAGAATAATTTCTATGGACTGGAGCATTGAACTATCTCAGGCATGAAATGGAAGTGGTCCAAGTGCTGTTTTCTGCGGCTGGGAGGGAGTAACACTGGATATAAGTCTAAACTGGGAGAGGAGTGGCTGACAAGCAGAGAGGGACCTGGGAGTGCAGACTGGCAGCAGGCTCAAGAGAAGTGAGCATTGGGCCCAGGCAGCAGAGAGGGCAACTTGCATTCTGGAGATCAGCAGGTCCAGAGAGAGGATTATCCCATAGCAGTCAGCGTTGCTGCAGCCTCACATGGAGCACTGTGTGCAGGGTTGGGCCCCAACATTGAAGAAGGATGTGAAGGTCCTCAAACATGTCCAGAGGAGGGGAATGGAACCTTCTGGTGAAGAGCTGGAAAGCATGTCCTACAAGGAGCAGATGAGGGCTCTGGGCTTGTTTCCTTCAGAGAAATGGAGGTTGAGAAGCATTGCTTTCTGCAGCTTCCTGAGGAGAGAATGTGGAGAGCGAGGTGCTGGACTGATCTCTCTGGGATCCAGGGACAGCACAAATGGGAATGGTCCAAAGTTGTTCCAGGGGAGGATCAGACTAGACATTAGGAAGCATTTGAATGCCCAAGGAACAGGACAAGGAGTAATGGCCTGAAATGAAATCACAGAAAGTTCCACCTCACCATGAGGTAGCACTTCTTTACATTGAGGGTAGCAGAGGATTGGAACAGCTGCCCAGGCAGGTCATGGAGTCTCCCTCTGGAGACATTCAAACCCACCTGGGTGTGTTCCTGTGTCACCTATTCTGGGTTATTTGTTCAACTCTATGTCTGGAAGGCTATAAATGATACAAGTTTATTGTGGGACACAAGGGGATTGAATAAATAGTTTCTAAACTTACTGTCGGGTTGAGGAGGCACAATCTCAATAAACTGAAAGAATCTTGCAATTTCTTTTTCTCATGTGCAGCTGTGAAAAGCAGGACTATCAGTGAAAAGAAGGAAGACAGGCAGTTTTCACACGGTCTGGTTTGTATTGTCTCCATCAACAGATAAAAGTGGGCTGGTATAGTAAGGAATGGAATGCTTGATCAAGCTAGAATGAGTGGATCAAAATCCATGGAATGCTGTTTGCTGATCCAAAAGCTGGGATGACCACAGCAGCACTGCAAGGCTTCTGCAGCAAATACCCATCATCTTTGCCAGTGGCCTTTGCGCAGCTTAGCCTTGGGAGGGCTTAGAGTGACTTGGCTGGGCCAGCTCAGGTGTGTCTCTCCTGTTCTGAACCTCATGAAGGCATTAGCATCTATGCAAACACACCTTCTCTCAGAATGGAGGTTTTTCTCCAGCTTCATGCACATGACCTTGCAATCTTGTACCGCAAAGCAGCTCCTCTTTAAGGCAATGTTTTCAGTTCATGATAGGCATTTATCTGGGTCCAGATGGAAGATACTAGGTGTGTAATTTATAGAGAATATAGTCTCATTTGTGAGGGTTTCTTTGATTTAAATTTAGGATTACAAATGGACTAGCTCTTATTTGACTTGCAACACCAAAGAAGTCTTCCGGCACTTGCTGATGTGCTAAGGTGACTTTGTTCTTCTTTGGTTTCATTTCGGCTTGTATTATCTTTGCAAACTCCGGTGAACAAAAATAATTTTCAGACCTTCCATCTGTCAAGGCACAGTGACAGAAGGAAAATGGCACCTGCATAGTCAGGCAATAATCTTCCTCATTACTGTTGGATGGCTGGTGCCTTCTAGCACTCTAGACGGGACTGGCTTGCCTGTGCAGCCCCCTCGTTCTTTTGTTCTGAGGAATATGGAAATAACACTAAAAACTAAACAGATAAAGTACAGTAGACTGTCCAGGCCTTGTAGCCAGTTGGTAATGGAGCAGCACTGGTTCTTTATTTATCTCTTTGGAGTAGGTTTGATTTCAGTCTTAGTACTTATGAGGACAGAACATCAGGTTAATCCCATCAGTGGAGTTTGACAAGAGATACTATTTGAAAGTCCTGTTGTGTTTCAAAGGAAAGTCAGTAAATAAAGTATTATCCTCAGGCTCCATGGAAGGCAGGGGGATAATGTTCCTTTCTACAGAAACAGTCAGCGCCACTTGTTGTCATGGGGAAAGTTGTTGTGGTAGGGACCTGTCCACCTCGGAGGTACGTCAGAAATGTTGTTTGCTGCTTGGTTTTGTTTGGAAGAGTTTGTGTATGGGAAAGGGGTTTATTGCCAGGTGATAAAAATAAATTCCATTCCAAAGTGCTCAAACGCCTAAGAACAAGCCTGGGTGGCTGTGGAGCCCTTTCTGGCTGCCTAGGCCAATATAAGCCACTCCTCAGTGCAGGTTGGGTGCTATAGAGGCCAGAGCTTCTCTAGAGGCACCAAAGCAGTAGTGACAAGACCCTGGCGGCCCTTTAGATACCCTTCCCCAAGGTCTGCTCCTTGCAGGTGGTCAGAGGACCTCATTAATCAACTTTAAGTAAACCTTCCTAAGCAGGCCCCAGGAAAATGACCTAAAGATGAAGGCAAGATATGCCACAGCTTATGCTTTCCTGCCTGTCCTTCTCCCTGCCCAGGGTAGGCAGAGCTGTTCCTGGAGGACTGAGCAGCTGTGCTGACCATGAGCGAGCAGAGCCATGTCAACAGCCTGTTCCTCAATGAGGATGCAGCCAAGCGGCTCCACGCCGACAGCCGCGTGCAGCGCTTCCGACAGGCTGTGCAGAAGCGCGCGGCACGGGCCAAGAAGAGGATGCACAGCATCACTGCTCAGAGTGCCAAAAGCTTCTTCAGGAGAAACGCCTTTGTCCTCTTCACCATTGCTGCGGTCCTACTAGGTATGTGATGCCTTAGGCTTTAACTTTTATATATTTCAAATCCTGTACTGCCCAGTGTAACTCTGAAGTTTCCTGTAGCTTGTTAAGTGCTGTTCTCTATGCTAAGATAGACATAACAAAGCCTCTCCAGCTCGCTCTCCAAAGACACCCAGACCAAGAACTGTAGACCATCATCTTGAAAAGAGGGAGGCAAGCTTGGGGAAATTACATAATTGGCTGGGTTCTGGTTAGTGAATTTATGCTGATATCAAAGTGTGAAGAACCCGTGACCTGTCATCCATTTTGGGATCCAGTGAGGCAGGACCCTCTGGAGCCCAAAAGTGTACATCTGAAGGCCTTTCAAATAAATACCACCTTTATTCCTTTATTCATGTCTAGTCTCTGTTTCTAGGTAGCCATTTAAGACATCATATGGAGCTGATGGCAACACCAGGCACCATTTATAAATATGGGGAAATGTTTGTTTATTTTACAAAGATTTTATTTAATCGTAGTGATTTGTCTGAGGAGGTAAAGCTGATGAGCTGATAGCTCAAAGTGCTGCCACATCATGAGTACTTTTGTGTGCAAGAACAAGAGACCCTACAGAGAGTGTGTATGTGGGAGGGAGTCCTTGTTGATCTTATCTGGCTGCAATATAGAAACAGTCTACGACAGAAAGAGTTTGATGGTCCAACTCAACCAATCCTTGTACAAACCATCCAGGTTTCTTCAGAGGCACCTTGTGAGTGCAGCTGTAGGCACAAGGGCTTTTAAGATTTCTCCCACAGCATTAGCCTGACAGGACCAGAACTGCTGCAAATGGCCATGATACAATGCACACCAAATCTGCTTAGCACATAGCAGGTTGTCCCTAGCTTTTGATCCAGGCCATATGTCTCTAACTGGCTGAACTCAGTTTTAAGAGGCAGGTAGACAAAAAATCTGAACTGTGTAGTCACACTTCTTTTAGTCTGGGAGATTGTATCTCTCATCACAGCATTTTGTATTCATGAGCTTCCTGGGAACAGACCCCAGAAGAGCAACGGACAGGGAACAAGGAGACCTGTGGTTTTGCACAAGGCTCCTGTGCACATAAATATGTCAGAGGGAGAGAGAACATACAGTAAAATCTGGATCATAGCCTTTTAGAAAATGAGCAGGTGTTCCTTTGGGAAGAGGAGGAACTGAGAGTAGATGAGAAAGAGAAAGGCTGCACTGTAGGACTGAGGGACAGACCACTGGATTGCACTGACATGCTTCCATTCTCATCCCTTGCTGATCCACAGGAATTATCCTGGCCTTCTCCCTCCGGCCCTACCAGCTGACCTATCGCCAGATCAAGTATTTCTCCTTCCCTGGTGAGCTGCTGATGCGTATGCTCCAGATGCTGGTTCTTCCTCTCATTGTCTCTAGCTTGATTACAGGTGAGAAGTGCTTTCTGCTGCTTTCAGTCAAGACAATGTGCAGCAAAGCTGTTGTTTGGGTACCTCTTTGTGACCCAGCTGGAGGTGCTTGGATTAGCTTGGCTAGTAGTGACAAGCCCCAATCTACAGCCATAGTGAATATGATCCACTCTAGACCCCTGCTGGCTCAGTAGTGGCGCAGAGAAGCAGAAGACCTTGTGCTTTCTCAGAAGACCAGGGAGAACACAATGTGGTGGTTCCAATGCCCAGCACTTCAGCACTAACAAGGATTTAATCATACATAACCTCAGATGTCTCCAAGTTTGTTGCCCAAGTCAACTTCAAGTTTTCTCCAGCCTAGAGAAGGCTAATTTGTGTCAGTCCAAAAGGGTTGAAGTTGATCACCGGCTGGAGGGCTTGTTTCACCCAGATCCTCAAGGAAGACATGACAGACAGGCAAGCTTTCAGACAGCAGAAGGGACTGCAAGGTGTTCCAGCTGGAGAAACATCCTACCATTAGGGACTAAAAAGCTCAATGTACTAGGAGGGGATTATTTCCGTTCTGAGACCTTTAAAAGAAAATTCTTACATTCCCAAATGCAGCCTAAGATTAACCAGTGCTATGCTACTTCATGACCACAAGTCACATTTATTGTGTTTGCTTTTCCCCTCGGAGCTCTGGTTCCGGCTAGCTCAGGACCCTGGGGAAATGCAGTACGATATGAACAAAGACAAAAGACGAAAGGCACTCTCTTCCTCGGGACCACGGTCCAGTAGCCTTTAATAGAACCAATTCCAGGAGGAAAAGAGCTCAGGGAAAGGCTCCTGCTGGGTTTTAAACTCCCAAGATGGGAGGAGAGGGAGAGGGACCACAGCCAATGGGACACGGCTGACGTAGGGTACAGGGGAGAGGGATATCAGGGACAAACCCTCCCCACGTAGGAAAAGGGGGTGATACAGAACATACCATATACAGTGCAAACAAAACTTTACCCTGTGCAAGTATAAACCCACCACATTAGTATAATGCAACACACATTCTTCCATATCAACATCACCATGGAACTCCAAATTCTGTCCCTTGTAGGCTGTGCTTCCTAGAGACCCCATCTCCCTGTCCAACTCATGCATGTGCCTTGCACCCTTTGAATCTTCCTCAATCTTCTTTTCTCTCTAAGACGACCAGCTTCCTCACCTTGTCTCTCTCTGTGTGCCACCCCAGGAATGGCCTCACTGGATAGCAGAGTCTCAGGGAAGATGGGGATGCGGGCTATCATCTACTACATGGTGACCACAATCATAGCTGTCTTCATTGGCATCTTCATGGTGATCATCATACACCCAGGAAAAGGATCTAAGGACAAACTTCACCGGGAAGGCAGAATTGAGCAGGTTCAGACCACAGATGCCTTCATGGATTTGGTGAGGTAGGTAAACAAGATGGTCTCATGTTGAGACCGTATTAATGAGATTACATTCCTCCATGGAGTGTCCTTTTGAAGTATCACAGCTTTAGGCATACAGTCTTAGGGAAAGAGGTTAATGGCTGAGTCGTGGCAAGTCTACTGCTTCTAGCTTAGTCTAACTGGCTTTGCCACTCTGAGACTGAGTGCTTGGCCCGGAGTCCAGCCCTTCTCCAGAGGTATTAATGTAAGAGGTCAACATGTGCTCAACAAAACAAGTAATGAAAACTATCAGTGGCGACCTACCTTTCAGAAATTCACCCACCAAAGGCTACGCCAAATATCCATCTTCAATGACCAAAGGAAATCAAGGAGGTGGTTCCCAAGGCATTGCCCCTTCTTCCCTTGCTGACCTTTCTCAGTGAATTGCAAAGCTGTACCATGTCAAGTGGTATAAAGCTGTGGTTTTGAGGTACAGGATAACAGAGAGCTCAAATGACATCTGTAGAGGTGAGGCTGAGAGCAAGACAGTGTATTAAACATTGTAATATGGTATTGTTTCAAGGTTTGATTGGGTTTGCTGATGTAACTATATACAGGGTGGTATGTGTGTCATCTCTTTCCCCATACCTGAATAACCTTCTGGAGTCTGAAAACGTGCAGTGGGAGTCTGACAAGATGCAAGAGTTGCTGGGTCCAGATCAGTGTATTCCCTTCTGTCAGTCAGATCAAATGGGCTTGAGTGAAAGCTGTGACCTCCAACACTGCTCCAGGATAAAGAAGTTGGCCAGGAAGCTCGTGTTTTCTTTTTAGTTCAACAGGACAATAACTCTTTCCATGTTTTATCTACTGCAGGAATATGTTCCCGCCCAACCTGGTAGAAGCTTGCTTCAAACAGGTATGAAATCTCATCTTTGCGCCCTGTGCTCTCGACCATGGTCCTATCTACTTCTCTGAGGGATGGAATAGCACTTTATTCCCCAGGTCTGACTGCTGCAGGAGGTACTGCAGATGTTAGTCTGTATTATAGCATCCTCCATGCAAGCTTTTCAGACTGTCTGTAGATGGGAGTTTCAACCTCGATCCCATCTCACAGAGGCAGGAAGGGTTTGCATGATCTCAGGTAGCAGGCTTGGACTGGCAGTGCTATGGAGCAGAGTCTCCAAGAAGCTGTCTCTTCTGCAGTGCTAGTTCCCTTAGAAGCAGCACAAAGGGTTGTCAGAGAAGCCAGAATATCTCAGTCCTAGCAACATGACATGCTGTAATGGTCTCTTTTGACCTTCCGCTCTATGAACTTTCTGAACTTTCTGATGAAAGCACTACACTGGGGACCTTGAGAACAGGCAAAGCAAGTTGCCCACACAGGTCAGCAGCAACTTGCAATACTGTCTTTTCTTTAATAAGGGATGTAAGAGCCTAGCATGTGTCCTGAGCATCTGAACTAGGGCCTGTGGGTGCATCTGATAATCTGTGTCTTTTCAGTACAAGACGCAGTACAGCACCAGGGTCTTCACCAGAACCATCCTCCACAGCAGCAATGTCACAGCAGGTGTGACAACCACTCAGATCCCTGTGCTTGAGAATTTCACCAGCATCATGGAGAATGTCACTCATGCCCTGGGAACCATCTCCGAGGTGCTGACCTTTGAAGAAGTCATTCCCATCCCAGGCTCAGCCAATGGGGTGAACGCGCTGGGGCTGGTAGTGTTCTCCATGTGCTTCGGTTTGATGATCGGCAGCATGAAGCAGAAGGGACGGGCTCTGCGGGAGTTCTTTAACTGCCTCAACGAAGCCATCATGAGGCTGGTGGCCATTATCATCTGGTGAGGAGCACGGCCGGTTGGAGCAGGAGGTCTGCAGGTGCAGTTTCCATTGACATGATGAGAAGTGGGGTAGCTTTAAGGATTTCATGCACAAGACAGGAAAAGCAGATGGGCACAGCTCTACTTTGGCTCCATCAAGCTGGAGGGAAAAGTCTGGATGGGATATTTGTTCACATTTCATTTCCTGTTGTTTTGTTTTTGCCTTAGAAATATCAGGTACACCAGGACTTGTTTTTCTTGAGGCTTCTGGAAACATCCTTGGAAGACCAGAGAGCTGGAGTAGAAGATCTCTTACCCTTACCAACAGGAGTAGGGTGTGAGGCTTTCTTACCAAAAGCTTTCCTTCCAGCTGTGTTCCAGGAGTCTGATTTAGCTATGAATCACAGTAACCCCTTGCCACTTTCCTGCTTTCAGGGTGGCAGCTGTATGCAGTAATGCAATTGCTCTGAGAGCTGAGCTGGGTTTAGAGGACCAGCTCAAAGTTACTGCCTTTCAGTTTGAGGTCTCCCAGATCCCGACGTCTCTGAAGCTCAGCTACTCATTGCTTTCTGTGTAAGGCAGTCTTTGACACATGGTCCAGACAAAAAAGATAATCCTGAGACAAGTCTACTCTAGAAGGCATCGTTTTACCAAATCTTGTTATTTTAAGTTTTTTACCCAGTTAGGGCTCCAAGTTTTGTCAGGTACTGTAAAAGAGGACAGATATGGATCTGGCAGAATATATGCAAATGTCTGACAGGGAAGAAATCTGTCAGCCTGCCATTTTAGATCACTCCAGCTTCCTTTCCTTGGTCTTATAAGTCACAGTCTTGTATCTCAGAACAAAATCCTGAGCACAGCAGGACAGGCCTTACAGAAAGAGGCACAAAGGGGAAGAATATCTCTGAGCTCACAGCAGATGTTGGGAAGCCCCATGCCCCCAGGATCTTTTACTCCATGTCTGAACAAGAACTTGGGGCTTTGCTTTCCTAAGAGGAGGTAAGACTTGCCTGAGGGCACAGAAGGGAGAGCATGAGCACAGTGGAGCAAGTAGACCTGCACACTACTCCAGAGACCTTCAACACCCCTCCTTAAACCTCCCTTTATATGAAGGAAGGCAGGGTGTTTATGTACAGAACACTGGTTACACTTGGGACACTGCCTGTGCATGCCTTCCTGTAGCCACAATCTGCAAACCATCTCCCAGGAGCTTGTTTTTCCTGGGGACATCTGGTCACTGGCTGCAGCCAAGGATGTGTTCTAATGGGAAGGTCAGAGGAAATGAAATATTTATTAAATCCTTTCCTGAAACTTTTCAAAACCTCCCAGGCTAAGCTGGAGTTTGGCATGTGGACCTCTGAGCCTTGTGCATGAGTTGCATGTGAGCTCTTGAGCTGCAGAGGCCCAGCCCTGAGAGGTGTGGCCATGGAGCTGGAATTTTCTTTGGTCCAGTTATTATGCTAGTGCCCATGATTCTCTCCATATCTGTCTTATGTCTTTTCTGTGGAGCCTCACTGCTGCTTGTCAGCTGCATTGTTATGGGGGGGAGGGGGGGGGGAAGACATGAGGAATGGAAAAGATAGCAGGGTACCTCAAAATGGGGTTTTATACAAGCCATGGCTGCTTTTACAGGTGTTGGTGTGCCCAGTCCTTGTTATACCAGATCTGGAATCCCTAGATGTTCATATTCCTTAAATGTGAGCATCTGAAGACAGCAAGGCTGATATCGCAGAGCCTATAGAACACTCTTGCTTTTACTCCATTATTCCCCGTTTCTCCTGTACTTTCCTATGCCTCTCAGGAAAAAAAAAGTATTCTCAGCCCAAGCTCTGTAGGAAAAGGAAAGGACTCTGAAGGTTTCTCTACATAACCTTCCTCATCAATTCTACAAGGAGTGTTGTAGACATGTAGGAAACCCAAAAGGAGGAGGAAACCACCAGTGCCCAAGCTGTATGCCCAACAAAGTGCTGGGGTCCCCAGGCATGCACCAAGAGCTGATTTTTGACCGTGGGATGTACACATCCCAGCTCTCTCCAGGTTTCTAGAAAAGAAACCAGCAGTATCATCCAGTGATTAGGCTCAGTGAGCACTTATGGTATGCTATCTTATTGGGGATTTATCCAGACAGTGTGTATTAAAGCTGGTGTGAAAGTGTGGGAGCCAGTCCTGACCACTGACCTTGTGTTTCTGTCACAGGTATGCTCCAATTGGGATCATGTTTTTAATTGCGGGCAAAATCCTGGAGATGGATGACCTAGCAGTGATGGGAGGCCAGCTGGGGATGTACACCCTCACTGTCATCGTTGGACTTCTCATTCATGCCCTTTGCGTCCTGCCCCTGCTCTACTTCATTGTCACTCACCGAAACCCCTGGGCATTCATTGCAGGGCTCCTGCAGGCTCTCATCACAGCCCTGGGTACCTCCTCCAGGTATGATGGCTATGTAGGAGTGGGGTTGGGGCTGATGTAGATACTACCTCTCAGCACTCCATTGCTCTCAATGCAGCACTGTGGTCTCACAATTTCTAGCACTAGTGGCTTTTTGCAGTGGACCAGCCAAATTCATTTGGGAGTGGGAAGGTTCTCACTGCCCTGCTCAGAAGCCCTAGACACATGACCAGCTCTGACCATCACTGCATGGCCCATATTTCTCCTGACCAAACATGAGGATGATTTTGCTTACCACTGAAATGCTGAGCTCAGGACAGATATCAAATCCTGCTGAATCACAGCATTATTCCACATGCACATACCTCTCACACACATGTACTTGCACACATTTTCACATCTGTCTCTCCCAGGCACACAGACTGTATGCATCTGTCATTAAACCTCCTAGAGACCTAGGCATAGGTATCAACACCAGTATGTTCAATGACTCACACTGCCATGCCACACAGCCAAAGCAAGGGATGGTAGGGGATGTTGTTTCACTGAGTGCTATGTTTCTTGTTATATTCATTTCCTGGCAAGCACATAGCAGGCTCTTCCACATACATTCTCATACCAAAACACATAGCATTTTTCCTGTTCATGTTCTCTTTCAGAAACAGTTCTTTGCTTTCTCTGCAAGATGTATTCTCAAACACGTGTCATTCTTGTCTTATGGACTGAGAGGGGTGAGAAAGGGCTCAAGCCTTTTTAATAGCAGAAAAAGGAGTTTTGGTCTTGAGGGTCTGCCCTATGTACCCTGAATCCTCCTTCTTTTGGTGTTATACCAACATCATCAGCCTCAGGGTTATATACCCCCTGTCCCAACCCACTGAGGAAAGCCATGTCTGAGTGTGCAACTGCAGCGTGCATCATATCTGAGGAAGCCTTGCTTAGACTGTTCTTTCTCCTAGCAGCTTCTGGCCTCTGCCTCACATGGCAGGGTGAAAAAGCAGGTGGGTAAGGTCATAAACCAGACAGAGGCTTAGTCCTTCTTACAAAGTCAGCATACATGCAATTCATGTGGTTTTGTAAATTTCTTTCAGCTCAGCGACTCTGCCCATAACCTTCAGGTGCCTGGAAGAAAACAATGGTGTGGACAGGCGCATCACGAGGTTTGTGCTGCCTGTGGGAGCCACGATTAACATGGACGGCACTGCTCTGTATGAGGCCCTTGCAGCCATCTTCATTGCACAAGTCAACAATTATGAACTTGACTTTGGGCAAATCATCACAATAAGGTGACTTTTGAAAGAGTTTTGGGACTACAGAAAGAGTTTCAGTTTTTTTGGCTTATCTGAGGTGTGATTAGGTTCCTCTTTTGCTCAGAAGATGCAATAAGGAAAAAAAACGTATGGGAAAGAAGGGTTGTACTACAGCTCCAGGTGTCAAAGCACACATGGACACTATGTCTTTAAGGCTCCACTTGAGCCCTTCTTGTATGTCCAGGTCTTAGGAAAAGCTGTGGTGTGCAGTCTGTTAGGAGGGGATGTCTGGCAGGGGCAGCCTGCCATTGTGTTGATGTCCCATATGCCACCATCCTTCTTGGTGGCCAGGGCAGAAAGGCTGCCAAGACAATGATGAGTTTGAGCTACTTCCTGACATTTCTGCAAATGCGACCACCTCTTTTCTTCCCTTTGCTGATAGCTCTGCTTTCCTATTCCCTTCAGCATTACTGCCACAGCAGCCAGCATCGGAGCCGCAGGTATTCCCCAGGCAGGACTGGTGACAATGGTTATAGTGCTGACATCAGTGGGGCTGCCTACTGAAGACATTACACTGATCATCGCTGTGGACTGGTTTCTGTAAGTTCCTTGCTCAGCAGGCATGCACTGTTGTGCACTCCTGGCAGTGCTTACAGACCTTGTCTGTAGTCCCAATGTCTCAGCTAAAAGCAGGCTCAGTAACCTGTACCATTAAGCTTAAAACACACCTGTATCCATGAGACCTTTGCACAGTATCCCGCTCTGCCCATGCTGGAGTTTTCGTCACGTCCTTCAGTGACCCAAGGCATCAGAGGTCGCTTGCTGATCAGCCTGGTGACCAAACAGAATGTCTTCCATTCGCTTTATCTTTAAATGCACCCAGAAATTATCTGCAGAGTCATAAGGAAAGGTTGTGCCAATAATAAGCAAATCCACACTACAGAATGATAGTTCTGGGTTACCAAACACTGAAAGAGGGATGAGACTGGGCTGTACAAAGTTGAAGAATGTTTAGATGGGTAATTGGGTTAAGCTAATCAGCCGCACTGCTACATTTCAGCTTTCTTTCCTTTTTAAATAAAATCACTTGGGACAAGTGAATTTATAGGAGTGCTCTTGGGAACCAGATTGAAGAATGCATTTGTGCACAGTGCCACCTCTTTGTCTTCTCAAACACCAAAATCCTAACAGATGGATACACTGTCAATGTTTCCTCTGTTCTTCTGTATCTTGTATTGCTGTTTTTTAGCCAAAGCAGCCAAAATCTGCTCCCAGCCATGGCTGAGCAGTTGGAAACAATTTTGCCAAACACCTCCACTTCTGCTTTGGATTGTGCATAAGAACAGACTTGCCCTCCTAATACGCCAGGTTACTTCTTGTGCTTACTTAGAGTAGATTATTTCAATGAGATGCCACTGCTGTTACCACTGAAGGATCTGATGGGACGCTGGACTGGTGACAGCCTCAACAGCTCTGACATACCTTTGTGGTTGTGGAGAATATCTCATTGCAAAGGGTCTTTTAGATGTGCTGTTTTGCACAAAGAATCTGGTGCCTCGTCTTAGTGCATGCTGTCCATGCTAAGGAAATCTGAGTCTCCACAGCAGCACTCGCATAGGTTTGCACCAGAATTTCAACACTTTTTGTAAAACAATATGCCACTTAAGTGGAACAGTGTGATAAGGCTGTCGAGTTTGCAGCAAGGCCTTTGGAAAGGACAGTGTCCATGTAGAAACAGAGCAACCTTCCTCTTGATTTGTGTCAAGTCCAAAACTTTTCAGTAAGAAATTAGAATGCAATAAAACAGGAATGAATGTGAAGTTTGAGCTCAAGGATGTCAATCAAGGAAGGCTCTCTGGGAGTAATTTTCCTGTCAATGTTGAAGTATCCATTATTAGAGTGACTTAGAAAGTAGAATAAGTTTCACTGAAGATGTTTCTTGAAATAATCTTCATCCCCTTAGTTGCTACTATGAAACTATATTTTTGGTTTTCTCTCTGATTTTTCAGGGACCGCCTTAGAACAACTACCAATGTCCTGGGGGATTCTCTGGGGGCTGGCATCGTGGAGCATCTCTCCCGGCATGAGCTGGATGCGCAAGACTGCGAACTTGGTAATTCTGGGATAGAGGAGATACAACAGCTCTCCCACCTGGTTTGCCCACAGAACGACACCCACAGGCACTCCAGGAGGGAGACAGCACTGTGAAATTGGGCAGCAGAGCACAGACTAATGCTGTAAAAAGCCAAAACTTGAAACAGAATCCAGAGTGGAGGACAAAGACCCACTGTGCAAGACACTCACTTTTCTATCACCTCTGCCACATGCAGTCTTCCCTAATCCTGTTTCTCCCTTATTTCTCTCTGATTGGCATTAAAGTGGAGAAAATTAAACTGCAAAGAAAGCCTGATTTAGTCATTTTTATGAGGCCCAATAGTTAGACCTGAGTAAAGAAGACTTAGTGAAGGAGCTGGACTAGGAGCTCCTTTATTTCTGAAGTAAGTAGCCACGTGAGTTGGGAACACCACCATCTGTGAACTGGCATGAAAATGTTGCCATAACTTTCCTGCAAGATACAGCTGCAAAGTCTTCACTTGATTAGTACCTTCACCCAAACAAGCTTTCAGCATTGACCTCCTTGCTCACAGTCCTGGTGTTTGCACAAATATACACTTGATACTTCCTGAGAGTTCCTCTGGCAACCTGTCTGGCTGCAGATACTAGAGTCACCCACCTCCTGAAGGAATGTGGGATCATACAGCAGGGACTGATGGCTGGTAACACCAATAGAGGTCAATAGGATTCTCATTAGTGGAAGATCCTAAAGGACTGTCAAAGAAGCAAACAGTTTAAAAAATTATTATATCCATTATTCAGTCTTGAAACAGCTCTCCCCTGTACCAACCTCTGCCAAAACCCACTTAACTTCATTTCTCTTTAGCAAGCTCTTCTCCTCCTGCTGAAACCAGGAGGGGAAACACAAAGTTTAAGAAAAATTTGCCCACCTGAGCAGCTGAGTGGTACATCCATGCCAGGAATAACTCCCTGCCATGCCAGATTTGCTCCAGAAAGTTTCACTCCTCATCACAAGGAAATGGTTCCTGTGCTCATCTGTGCCTGTTTTCAGAAGTGACTTCCCCTCAGTCATGTTGCTCTAGAATGTGCTTTCAAATACCTCTGTCTTTCTACAGCTCCTTATCTTTTACAGGCAGAGCCAAACCACTTCTTAGCACTTGCACAAGTTTGCCAGACCCTAGATTTAAAAATTCAGGATATATTTTTTGGTTCCTACCAAATGGAATTCAGCTTCTGTTTAACACACTTGAACATAAGCCCAAATTACATCCATAACATCTCAGAGGCTAAAGATAGAAGTAGAGACCTGCTTCATCCATGCTCTCTCCCCCTTCCTTGACATGTCCAGGAATACAGCTGGTATCTCTTACATGAGTGAACAGGACCACTAGGACTTGCTCCATAACATCTAGGTCCATGAACATCCAGAAAATGAATATCTGTACTCAACCAGGAAGATGTTAAGGATCCACAGTGTTGGGGCTGCTGCAGTGTAGCTGTCCTGCTTTTGACAATGGCTAAGAGTAGGAACAGCAGTGAGTAGCCTCCTGACCCACTGAGGAACTATCTAAACTGGGAAGCTTTCACTTGAAGTCTGCTCATTATTCGCTACCCACTATGTCACTTACCTACCCTGGCTTTACACAGTGATGTTTTTCATCCTTAGCCATAGCCACATACTCAGACGTGCACATTGTGGAAGGAAGACCTTAGAGGCATTGCTGGAGTCAACAATCACAACTGTACACCTTCCCATGCTGCCCCTCCCCAGCATTAACAAAGCTTCCTCAAACACATTTCTTGAGATGTTCAAAGCCAGATCCTGAGGCTCTTTTTAGTTGTTCAGAAACTGCAGGGTTATATATTGGTGCTGCCACATTCCACATCCCGTAGGCAGAATATTCTATATTTATGGGCTGGACAATTATTGGGAACCTGAGACACATGCACAATCGCATCTCTTTCATGTAAGACTGGTAGCAGAACAGGGTAACTAGAAGTGTGTGGTAGTTCTGTTTAGCAGTGGCTGGCTCCAGACTGTAAGGCAGCAGGTTGTTTGCCGACTGTGGAAGTTGCTTATTTTGACAGGAGACCTACTCCAGCAGGAGGCAAGTGAGCTGGATAACAAATGATTATCCTCCTCTTTGTAGCACTTTTTAAATCTTGTTTGAATACTTTTATAATGTCTGCTCTTCTCCTTTCTAGACTAAACAGATCCCGTATAAACCCTCACAGGTAATAATTATTCATGTTCCTCTCTTCTGGACTTTCTCCTTGCTGTTCCACATCTTTCTTGAAGTGGAATGACTAAAATTTGACACAACAATCCAACTAAAGATTTATTATTACTGAGCACTGAGGAAAGAATATTTCCTGTACATTAAGATTTAGACCTTGGACTCATGTTACCATGGTTGTTAGCATGCTGCGCATTGGCTGATCAGGATAACTGTCCCTGATGCATACATACAGCAAACTGAAGTCTGTTCATCTTATCTTAACTCTTAGTGAGGTTAGACTCTTCCTTTGATGAGATGGCTCTATCTAAGGACTGGATCTTAATCAAAGAGTTTTAAGATACACTGCATTAGCTTGTATCTACAGCGAGCTAAGACAGCACTAGCTTATCAATAACACTGCTCAGCTGACATGAGTCTAAACCTTCATAAAGAACAGACCTGCTTATAAAACCGAATGAAGTGCTTTATTTTTTAACAACAGCATGATAGCATTGACCCTACTCCAGTGGTAATACATGATAATTCCTACATCATTTTAAGCAGAACTGCTGCCTATCAAGCAATTTCCCAGCCTGTGTTTGTGCAGCTGATTATTATTATTGAAGTATAGTAATTTCAATTTGTCCATACTGAACTGCTTCTTGGTTTTCTTTTTTTTTTTTTTCAGATTATTTGTCCAACTTTTCAAGAAAACATTGAATTCTAATCCTGAAGAGGCTTCCAGTATAAAATGGGCAAACTGGAGGATGAATCAGAAGATTGCTGGATTGGACTCTAGCTCAAATGGGAATTAATTCTGAGAAGTCCTATGGCTTGGGTCACACAGACAGTCATACTAGATGGTCATAAGGGTCCCTTCTGG
This sequence comes from Vireo altiloquus, assembly GCA_013396875.1. NCBI lineage: Eukaryota > Metazoa > Chordata > Aves > Passeriformes > Vireonidae > Vireo > Vireo altiloquus. The sequence continues at coordinate 40,150 of VZRF01012556.1, forward strand.
CTTTACAATATATGCACGTGCTTTCTGGCTTAGAGATATTGCAAAGGGTCTTTCCAGCCCAATCAATTTTAAAAACTATCTGGAAGGATTCTAAAGATACTTTAATAAAACTCAGCAGGAGTCTAACCTGTATTCAGTTGCTGTTAGCAGACATGTACACATAACACAAAAGGGACTCTACATATCACATTGCATCCACATGTTTGCAGATGTTCCCACAAAGCAGTATGCACCCAGCCTTGCCATTTGTGATTTCCTGCTTTCCACACAAGATTAACAGAGCACAAACAAGTAGAGGCCTCATTTTCCAACAATGCAAACCAGTCTTCCTTTGGGAATTTCAGAATTCAGTTGATAGCTTTTAGCTCTGGTGTTTACCCATGTTATTAACCAGATTATGATTAGGATTATCTGTTTACAGTACCTAAACGTCAAAATATTGTCAGAAATTTGCATATACTTACATATTCTTGGTGCCCAATGTTGGACCTGAGGGCATCAAGAGAAAAGGGTGACAAAGGAATAACAGTTCTTGGGTAACTTAAATTTGTGTGCTGAATATGGAAAACCTTGTTAGGCAGCACCATGTGGGCTAGCTTACCCTGGTTCAGGTGGCATGTGGTCATGGCTGTATTTCTCCCCTTTGCATCTCCTTATCTAAACATGGGTCCTCTGACTAAGGCTACTGTGGCTGTTATCCAGCTGGCACTATGGGTTGATAAGGTGAGGAATTCACGATTTGTTAACTTCCACTTGAATGTGGGCACATGGATAAAGGGCTATCACATACTAAGCATATGTTTTTGGGGTTACATTAAAAATAGTACCTTCAGTAAGGAAATAACACCCAGGAAAGTTTTATCTCAACCCTTCAAGCAGTTCTTTGAGCCTACCCCACCAGCTTTTGAAGGGTTTAGATTTCCCCTAGCTACTAGCCAAGTGTTGTTGATAGGTTTACTCTATCTGGTGTTGTTGATAGACCTAGTCTATTTAGCATTTAGAGATAAGGTGAGATTGACTTGGATAACTACCCAGGCACCAGCCCCAGAGTCTAGGAGGGCTGCCCCAGAGCCTGACATGGCTCCAGAGACTGGAGATCCTGCCCCAGAACCTCACATGGCCCCAGAAGCTGACACAGCTCCAGAGACTAGAGATCCAGCTCCAGAGCCTGACCCTGCCCCACAGCCCACTTCAGAAATGGACCACCCAAACTGGGTGGGGGTACTGGTGAAGGAGATATGCGAGACGAGACGGGTCAGATGCTGAAGGACTGTACCTCCCCAGCTAGTGGAAAATCCTCTCCCTGCCCTGAAGAGGGTGAGTCCGATGGTGCAGCAATAGAACCCATGGATGTTACAACTGTCCAGGTTCCAGCTGAACCACAAGGGCAGTCACAGCCAGCAGCAGCTGTCTCTGTGAAGAGGAGGAAGCATAAGACCAAATCAGCATGCCCAGTTAATGATGATGGGGAACCAGGGCCAGCACAACCAGCAGGGGATTCAGAGCCTGAAATCATCACTGAGTCCTTGTTGTACGATAATCTCCGTAACATGCAAAAAGACATTGTGCGATGGGGACGTGAGCCTTATACAACCTGGTTACTTCAGGTTTGGGACCTTATGGGTACAGGCAGGCAACTGGATAGTGGTGAGGCAAGGTATTTGGGATCCTTGACCCAAGACCCAGGTGTGGACCAGATATTTGTGAGGGAGCCAGGGCCCCTTTCTCTCTGGGAGCAGCTTTTAATGAGTGTAAGAGAGAGCTTTGTCCACAAAGAGAGAATGCAGGAGTACAATCACAGAATGCAGTGGAAGACACTTGAGGAAGGAATCCAACATCTGAGAGAAGTGGCAGTATTAGGAGTACTCTTTGGGAGGGATGGACAGCATGATAATGACCCTGACAAGGTCAGGTGCACAGGACAGATGCTGGCAAAGCTGGGGCCACAATACACCTCCTTCATTGCAACAATCAATGCTGNTGAGGAAGGAATCCAACATCTGAGAGAAGTGGCAGTATTAGGAGTACTCTTTGGGAGGGATGGACAGCATGATAATGACCCTGACAAGGTCAGGTGCACAGGACAGATGCTGGCAAAGCTGGGGCCACAATACACCTCCTTCATTGCAACAATCAATGCTGAGAACAACAGAGAAACAGTGGGCTCCAACAGGCTCAGAAATTAGGAGAGTATGGTCAGTGGCCTGATGAAGGCTCATGTCTCTGCTGTGGTTAGGGACCTCAAAGAGGAGATTATGGAGAAATTAAGGAAGAACAGTTTCCATGTGGCACCAGNAGGACCATGGGGAAGACATGAGGAGGTGGG